>BGPR01001560.1:177317-242040 GCA_013235015.1 Araneus ventricosus
CAAACTAAATAAAAAAAACTAAAAGATTCAGTTTATTCTATTTTTAATTACTGTAATTTTGATTTACAAAGCATAAATAAAAATTGTATCTTTTGTCATTCTGAAGTCTTCACTTTTTTTAGTTTCTCAAACTCTGTGCTAGTATTATGAAAAAGGGTCGTTTGTAGGCAGTTAATATAATTTTATGCTGTATTTTGATCCAATAATTAATTATATATTAATAACTAATAATTAATTACTAGTTGTTAATATATAATAAATAACATATTAATAATTATATAATAATGACTATATAATTTAATAATATGCCAATACCCTTCAGCTCCCCTCTCCTGCCGAGCCCGGATTTCAATAAAAAAAATTATGGTAACCCTAGGTATGCGTGAACCTTTATTGAAAGAAAGGCTTTAAAAAAATTACAAACTTATATAACATGAAATTCTTCGCTTATGCCAGCTTCTTCAACATTTGTCTGAAAAAAGTAGTAAAGAAAATAATCTTAGTTTTAAAAATTCCATTAAAATGATGTTTGTTTGTTGCATTAAAATAAAATTCGATAACTACATTTATTGGAATTTTTCTTTAGTTATCGCTGATTAATATTTTGTAATTTTCAAATTTTTGGGACGCTGCAAAATTTTTCTGACAGGAAAATTAGGTTGTGGAAATATCCTCCCCTCTCACACACGCAAACAGGCGCGAGTCTGAACTGTAACAGTGAAGAAAAAATAACATTCCGACACCGGGAATCGAACCCGGGCCTCCTGGGTGAGAGCCAGGTATCCTAACCACTAGACCATGCCGGAGTCACGGAAGAACCACTAGGAAATTTTGAAAAGATAATAGTCAAATTTGTAATTGCTTTTCTACGATAACTTTCGTATTATGGAGCAGCACGCTTTGGAATATAAAATAATGACTTGTGAAAACACTGTATTTTATATGCATATAAATAAATGAATTAATAATAGTATTATTGGGCAGAATAAGTAATTTGGCAGGCACTAAAATGTCTATTTGTAAAACAATAATGCAATTTACAATAATTTAAGTACCAATTGTATCCTCTTGTACTTCAAACCGCAATGGAGGAGTTTTCTGTTTTGCTTACTTACATTAAAAACCTTGACTTTATTTGCATTACTTTCGGAGTTCCGCTTTGAAGATTCCATTGACTTAGCATTACACCAGAATTACGTAATTAAGTCATTTTAAAGTAAATGAACAAAACAGAAAACTCGTCCATAAGCGACTCGATAAAGAAGATCAGAAAACTTATTTATTATATTAAAAGAAAATGCCTATGACCACATTTTGAAAAGTATCACTTTGATTGAAGCCTGTGCTAGAAAATATGTATGCCATGCAATGAAAATCAACCAAACTTTTCATGTGAAATGAAAGTCTTATTATTCCATACGAAAGAAAGCCAGATGGAGTGTTCTCCCTTCTACTTCCGCAAAATTCCAGTACATGGCGCGTTTTCTGTTTTGCTTCGTCGTATCGAATATTAGCGAATCGAGTATACATTTTTTAATAGAGCATCTTTCAACTCATCAACTTAATCCAAAATTCGACACTAATCTATAAATTTAATATCATGATCCTATACCAAATTTCAGTGGCAGCGATTGGGTTGAAAATGTAGGGGAGGGGGGGGGGTGGATTTATAGTCATCTAAAAGTACCCGGGAATAGAGAGGCAAACAACAAAATTTAAAAATTTAGCTACAAACTCAGCTAATTTTCCTGGACACTATTGCTTTTTAATAATTCTTAGATTTAGGAAGCTACAATGAAATAAAAATTTAATTTTTTCAACAAAAAGTGTGTGTATGTGTGTGTGGGGGGGAACTGCTCCTCGTCGCCTCTGACAAATTTCTTCATCTAGCTTGTTGTAATCTTGAGTTTTCACGCTCAAGCTCACAGCCACGCAGACACACAGAAAGACAAACTTCACGTGGACGGATTTCGTCCAAAATTTCACAGGAATCTTCAGTTTATGTAAAAACAATATATTAAAATTCATTTGTCTAAACTTATGGCACTTTTGAATTAACATGGTTACCGACAGACAGAGAGACATAATTCCAATAAAAACAGTTTTTAAAAACATGAAATTGATGATTTTATTGATGAAAAAAGTGAACCTTTTTTATTTTAATTATCTTCTGTATTTTTGTCTTTAATTTATAATTCAGTATTATATATACATATATAATGATTCTAGGTTCGAATTCCAATTCCACTGAAGATCCATCATGTATTGGGCCTGTTGCACGTTAAATCATACTTAGGAAGTCAAACGATCTCCCTTTGGTGTGGTGTGGAAGTTTGGAGATGGAGGCTGCAAGCTCAGGTGTCCTTTTCGTCACATGCTCGCGGTTTAAAATGACGATGTCCGTCAGAAAATAGCCCCTGTGTTCCTTCAAAACTGGACGTTAATATAACTAACCTAAACTATAAATATTATAGAATCTTAAAATCATTTTTTTACCAAAGTCACTGCCAGAGGGCGCCACACACATAGAACCAAAATTTAGTTTAATTAATTGATTAACTGATAATTTAGCTTTGAAAGCAATTAAATAGTTTATTATCATAGTTTTCCCACCAGCAGACAGCTCGACAGGCAGTCATACTGATCGGTCAAATCATTGACTGGTTTGGTCCAAAACTTGCTACAGATCTAGAATTCCGATAATAATGTACTAGATTTAATCCTTACAGCTCTTTGCCCTTTTGCGTTTTCTGCGGACTGACTGACAGCTAGATTTCCCGTATCCGGATTTCATCCAGAATTTGACAGAAATCTACCATTTAGGTGTTATGACAGCATATCAAATTAGTGTTCCTTAAACATCGATAATTCAACTATCGATACTATCAACGGTTTTGTCCCGGGGAATACTATCGATAGGCGCATTTTCAGTCGATAGTTTAGAAACTATCCATAGTTCCAGTCGATAGTTTTGAAACTATCGATAGTATCGATATTTCCAGTCAATAGTTTTAATACTATCGATTGAAAATGCGCCTATCGATAGTATTGCCCGGGAGAAAATTATCGACAGTATCGATAGTTTTGAGAAAGTCGATACTATCTATTGTTTCAGTCGATATGTCTGAAAACCCGATACTATAGACTTGGCCAGTGGCGGACTGGGTTTGAAAATTGCGATTGCCATGAGTCAAAAGGGGCCCTATCACATCTATAATGCCATCTTAAATTATATTTTTTATTTTATTTCTTACAATTATAATAAATGAAATTAATAATAAAAACTAATATAATAAATTAATCATTATATTATTATTATTTTATAATAATTAATTATAAATATAATTTTATATCATCTTTTTCTAGTCTAAAAATCTGTTATGTTTATTACTAATTTCAGTATTTATAAGTATTGTACATTATTGGAAATAAGAAATATCAAACATAATTACAGTCTTATGATTGAATATTAAATAATTTTGGTTGCTGTACTGTAATTTTGGAACTATATCGTAAATTTGAGAATTTTTTTAACCAAACTGAAAATAAAATGCAAATTATTTGCCAATTTCAATTTTTTTTTTTTAAATATTTCTTACTGTCAAAGATTAACAACTCAGAAGTACAGAAGTGTATTAGACGTGGTGCACTTCATTAACAGTAAGGCAATAAACATTTGAGTTCACTAGATAACTGTGCAAATCTATCAATAATTATTCTGCATCGAAATAATCTAACAATTCCATTTGAATAGAGAGTAAAATATAGGTTTCTAATATATCAGAAAATGAATTTCTTAATATGGTCATGATCCTTAGCTTCAAAATTTCACTAATATCATTACACTAGCAGTATGCGCATGGCGTTGCCCGTGAAATCAGGACTTCAACAAAATGGAAAAAGAACGCCTACATTGACACGCAAAAGTTTTGATAATAAAATCAAAACTAAAGATACATATTATTGATTTTCATGATAATGACATTTTAACTGTAGAAAAACAATACAGAGTACGTGAATCCGAAACAATTATTATACAGCGAGCAAAATATGCGAGACAAATAAATACGTTAAAACACTTCCGAAAATAATAATCGAAGTCATTCAGTTGAAAGTTATGATGAATCCTGCGCTCTGCACCGTCAACCAAGGAAATTGTAACAATGCATGTTGGGAAGGCTCTGGAGAAATTTCCACGAGAGAATGCTCGCTAAAGAAAAATCTCTTTGAACTGACCAGGAAAAAATTGATTTAAAAAATGAAAAAGATATTTTAACCGTTCTAGTTTTAAATCCGATAGAAACGTTCCAGTCATAATCTGAAAAAAATTGAAAAGGATAGCGTTATTAGAATGTCGGATGCGAGAATTTTAAGAAATCTGAACTGAAAATTACCACAAAAGTGACTATTTTTCAAAAAATTCTCAAAAATTTAGTATTTTACGTTAGACGTACGAAACAAACTTTATTAGAACGTAAATCGATTGCTTTCCGATGGTGTATCTAATTTTTTCGTACAATTATCCAAAGTCATGCTATTGAGAAATTAATGCTAAAAATCACCCAAAACAACACAAAACATTAAATAAAGCATTTTCTAGATTAAATTTTAAAATTCCGGCTTCGAGGTGCATTCAGTTACCATTACGACTACCTGTGTGCCAAATTTCATGGTTGTAAGTGCGATACATTCGTCTGTGCATCACGGACACACACACAAACATTGCCTTTTATAAGTATAGATTATTCCTCACTCAAAAAATGTATTTCAAAATATTTAAAGACAAAGTTCTTTTAAATTTAATTTAATATCCTGGGGGGGGGGCCATATTGACTTATGTGTAAGGGCCAACTTGCCATCGGGCATGCTGGCAACCTGGCCAGTCCGCCATTGGACTTGGCTTCTATAGTATCAATAGTCTATCGATGTTTAAGGAACACTATATCAAATTTCATCCGTCAATTTCGTTGCTTCTTTGAGAAATGGAGTTCGCAAACAGTCAGACCAACATAATTCCCCCCAAACTTTTTTTTTTCCGACTCGGGAAAGTTCAAAAAGAGAATATTTATCACAAAATAACTAGATAAAATTTTTTGACGATCACAATACTTTGAAATTTCAAAGAGAAAGAAAAATCTGAATTTTTCGCAACCAATAACGAATATTTCTGATTTTTTTTTTTTTTTTTAACCATCTGACATGAACATGATACCGCATGTGCCTACCAGTTGTGAAAAAAAATTCAGAAACAGTTTTCTGAATTCTTCGAAATTTCATAAAATTGAGATAGGTGGTGTTGCTTGTAAAGCTACGACTGTCACTTTGTATACGTGTATGAGAAAATGAAAAAAAAGTTGTTCTGTTAAATTCTTAAACTCAGTTTTGCGCCTAGGACATGTGTCCTACCTATCCCATCCTAGTTTCGCCACTGAACTAAGCGGAAAGTTGATAGAGTTTTGGTGCGGGGAACCCTTAGTTGCAGAGCCCAATTGGGAGCAACTGGTCCAATGGGCTACAGGCCGGCCGCTCTGACGCAAACAATACATGAAAAGACAAACAAAAAGCAGATTACAGCACACCCTCAAAACAGCATGGAAAATCCCATGCCGTTTCATAACCAATACTGCGACATCCGGTTCAGAAATCCTCCTTTGAACCCTACTTGTTCCTTTAGAAAAAAGGAATGCACCCCATCACCACAATGGCATCCACTGTAGTTCGCAAGAAAGGTCCACACCTGTAAAACGATCAAAACCTTCAAATGTCCTGATATGCGCCCCCCCCCCCCAAATAAAAAAAGAATAAAAGAACGAAAACACAAACGTAATAAATAACCTCCCCTCGGAATCGTTTGATTCCAAAACTCGAAATTAGAGGAGGGAGGTGCAGACCCAGTAATTAGAAACTGACCTCGATTCCTCTTTGTTACGATCATTCCGGATCACGCCCCCTTTTTCTATAATCGTCTGCAAACGCGTCGATTTCCTTAATTGCTGGTTTCGAGTCACGCTCTTTTCACTTCTTGCTCCACCCTTGTAGATACCCTCTACGCGTTCGTTTAAAGTTAATAATCAAAAAATATATCTTATACCTGCCCCCCCCCCTTCTTAGTTATGGTGCAGACACCTAGAATGTTGGCAGCCGAGACAAAGAAAATCTGGAGTCGCAGAAACAAACGAAAAAATATAGATGGGGGGGGGGAGAAAAAATGGTGAAATTAAGAATTGCTTAGGGGCGGAGGGAGGTAATGGTAAGTAGCCCACCATACCGTCTGATTATTAGTCATCGTTTTTTGCTCTCGACTTTAATTACACGTTGGGATCGAAACAAGACTGCGTTAAGATTTCATGAGAGGTGGCTTCTAATTGGGGGCTATGCCAATACTTTCGTTTGGGTTGACTCAAATAATGAAACAATACGAAACTACGAAACTGAATTTAGAAAATATTTCATCTGAAGAAAACTCCAAATGCATTCCAAGATTTGCTTCGTCAGATGAAGTGTGCTCAGTTAGACTCAGATATATTTTACATTACAGAAATTAAAGTGAATCCCCAAATAAAATCTTCGTGGTAGCTCAAAAGATGAATAGTTTTTAAAAGACAAATTTCAAATGCATTCTTTTTTATTGACTCAAATAATGAAACAATATGAAACTACATAACCAAAATCCGTCAAAGGGATATTGTGTACATATGAAGACGATAACCGAAAATGCAACGATCTAGAGAAATCAAATTCGACATATAATTTTGACGATAGAATTGTACATCTGTGCCAAATTTTAGTCGAAATCCCTTCATAGGGAAATTGTGTACATATGAACATAACAAAAAATGCAACGATACAGAGAAATCGAATTTGGCATATAGTTTTATTGATAGAATTGTACATCTTTGTCAAATTTTGGATGAAATCCGTCAAAGGGAGATTCTGTACTTGTGAACATAATAACCAAAAATGCAACGATCTAGAGAAATCGAATTCGACATACAGATTTATCGACAGAATTGTACATCTGTGTCAAATTTTGGACTAAAACCATCAGCGGGCTGACTGTCTCTCGATTCGTGTGTATGTGAATCTGATATCTCCAAAGCGCGACAAACTTATTAAATGAAATTTGGTATGTGGCCTTCAGAACAAATCTGTAGGTCTGTCTCAAATTTTGGAACCGATGGGCCAAACTGCATATTCGATTCTCTTCATTACACTCCAACGCTTAACATAGAAGGTACCGTATCTTGAAGTTGATGGGAGAAAACTCCTGCTATTAATATCATTTGAAGTTTTAAATATGTTTGGCTTGCACATGATTTATTTCTTTACACTGTACTAACAAGAGTGCATCATATGTTGCCATATTCTCAACCAGCAAGAAGTTTATGAATCAGCATACTCTTTCACTTTGGACAACCATAGGTTGAAATTGCCAAATCTAGATATTTATACAGTCCCTTTGTCTTATTAGCTATATTTAGAAAAGAATTTTTGATACATTAAAACAAAAAACGTTTTCAAAGTTCGGAAATTTTAAACAAAAAATGTCCCACTTTCTGCGAATAAAATTGACAGAGCTATGAAGTTTTGAATATTATTATTTTAGACGATTTCAGGCCATTTCAACGGCCGTCTCGACAATGATCAACAATGAACCAACGGACGCTTCTAGGAATAGGTGGACGTTGATTGGCATAAAATAATAATATTCAAGGCTTCCTAACTCGATCAATTTTGCAGTGGCGTAACGAGGATAAGTGGCACCCGTGACTTAATATTAATTTTTTGGCTCCAATCCCCACACCTGAATGATCAGTGGCTTAGAATGTTTAAAGGACCCGATAATCACAAAGATATTGTACGATTATTTGGTTTTAAAAAGTGTCATTAACGCACTTACGTTTTGCATCGATGGCGCCCCCTAAGATTGGATCCCGGGCATCTATACCTTCCTTGCCCCCACGTCACTACGCCACTTTGGATGCAAAAGAGTGAAACTTTTTTTTTGTTTAAAATGTTAGTGTGTCAAGAATATTTTACTGCCTGTGACAAGAGGACGAGGGGACTACATAAAGATTTAGACTTCACATTTTTTTTTTCAGCAATACATTTATTGACTAAAGCCACATAAAATGTACTACCTCTGTCCCATAATAATAGTAGCAAGTGAATATTTAAACGGGAATTATTGGTGAATGCAGCTGTAAGTTATGTTGTAGCGCAAAATTGTGAAGCCTTCAATCAAAATCAATGTTTCATGACATCTGTCATTTGCTTTGACACATCTTTCAATTTTCAGGTTAACCTAATTATTACGAATTATAACTATTTTTTCTAATTTCATCCGCTGATCGAAATCAATTGTTTTATTTCAGTTGAATATCAACCCATTGTAAAAGTAAGATGAAAAAAGAGAGTTTTCAAGCAAAGATCGAGTTGCGATTGTCCAGTTCATTAAGCTCATGCATATAGGGAAAGCAAAGTTTCACAGCCAAGGGATCTTACCTACAAGTTTAAAATGAAGTAACGAAATTTTTGAAAAATCCAGAAACTATCTGAACACTCAAAATAAAAATTAGGAGTAATATTTTTAGTTTATTGTTTAATTTAATCTAGTTTTTTACAATACATGTTGAGTTCGATATTCATTTTCTTTTGCTACTATTATTATGGGGCAAATTAAATTCATCAACTGCTACCATTATTATGGTACAAATTAAATTAATCAAGCGCTACTATTATTATGGGACACAGGTAGTAATTCTTTACACCATTTAGAACATTTTTCCAAATGGAAGTATACACCTTTCTCAAAAATTTAGAAATTAGCTATTGGTCTACGATTGGAGTGGACATACTGTATATATACTGACTTTCTTTTAAGCAAATCATCAATACTCTGAGATACATTCGATGAAGTTTTGTTTTTAAAATATTTCTTTCATTTTATGCGCGCTTTATTTAATTGTGAGATCGATTGATTGATTTGTGAGATGAGATGAATGTAGTTAATTTGAAGTCTTTAATAGAGATGTTTCTAAATAGAAATTGCATCAATGCACGTCTATAATATAATTTTTTTCTCGAAAAATCTCAGTGATCTCGTTTTCCGATAAACGTTCAGACATATTTCACTTGTAAGTTTTTTCCTTTTCAGATGTTTTACATTTCTAGCATTATTTTTCTTTAGAAGCATATTTATTTTCTAAGATTGAAAATTTTAATATTAAATGTTGATAAAAAAATAACTAGTTGCTCCTCAAAGGGAAGAAACTTTCCGTAAATGGCAAACATTATTATAAAACTAGTGACATATTTATTACCTTATTTTTGGTGCTTTCAAATATGCCCGATATTCACAGACATTTTTTTAAAAAATTTCCAAGTAAAAAAATGTAATTTGGATGGGGATCTCTTGCATGCTTTTGAAGTGCAAACCCTGGTAGCAGTGTCTCAGCTTCGACGTTAGAGAATTACGAATTCCAGACCGATTCTTTATTCTCGGTCATGTATGCTGATTTGACACTCTTTCAATTTATCGAGTTAAACGCTCTCACTTTAGAGCAATGGATTGTGTGGCAATTGCGTACAGTGGAAGATGCGCACAAATATATATATATATATATATATATATAATTTACTATAGATCAATTATATTTCACGGTCGGTTGTGTGACTGATAAGAACAAATCTTCTAGACGAATTATTAAATGGTAAATGAGATCTACTGTTGACAGATTAAAAAATTGAACTATACAATAATGCATGTATTATATTTCATCGATATTTTAACTCATTCAAGAAAATTTCGCTCAGATTTACATAACAAACTCTGAAATACCAATTACTTTTATGTCCATATAAGCAAATTTCGATTTTTCTGTGCGATTCTCCGAATATTCTTGCCAACAACCATAAATTCTAGCAAACTTACACAAATCACTGCCTAACCACCTCTTGTGGATGAGCAACAGCTGACTGATTAGGCTTAAATGGCCTGTACGCAAATGCTACTGTACGCAAGTGTCACAACATCAGAACAATGTGGAAGTTTGGAGTGGGAAATTAAGCCGGTCAATCACCCTCCATGCAACGATGTCATTCCTAGCCCCCGCCTTCTGTGATTTTCTCAAGGAATCATACACGCACTTTCTTACTCCCCAGTGGCTAGCGACCAGAGGGCAAGGGGGTATTGATGACCCGGGCGCCATGGAGACAAAATATTACTGAGTTAATTCTTCTTAAAGCAAGATATGATGGGAGGACTTGAAAATCAACTATCCCCTGGAGTTCATTTACTTTTGCTGCGCCATTGAGGACAGCTGAGGTGAAAAAATCATATTATGATCCTACCGACAATACTCATACTCATATCCAATATTCTATAGAAAATAGCCATTGGCCAATTCTGGAAGTCGGATGATATCATGAGCAGGAGTTTTAACAATTCGTTTTGTTTCAAAAAATGACCACTTAAAACGATATTTTCAGTAATAATAATTTTTACATGAAGAAGGTTGGGTTTCTTGTTGATGTTCTCCATCTTCAAATTTGGATAAAATCAGAATTAGAAGAATTGGAACTTTCATCAAAAACTCCTCTGTACATCACTGAAATCACTTCTGACTTCATTTAGAAGTTTTTGAAGTTTTGCGTCATAATGAGAATCAGAAGGTTGGATGATATTCCGAGGAATAAGTTCCAGTGCTAATTTCAATGCTTTCACAATATTGGAACACTAGCAGGGAGGTGCGGTCTGCTAGACCGCGCGGAAGCAAATAACTGGAATATGAAAAAAAGCAGGCACCGAAAATTCAAGAAAATATACACGTGTATTCAAGATCACAAAATTACAAGCTACAGGACGAATCCATTCAATTGAAATAAAAATAGAGTAGGGGCGATGGGTAAACCATCCTTAGCGGTCTGTCAGACTGCACCTCTCCAGTTGATGGTTAAACCACTGATGACTACTAGAACATAAAAAATCATATTATTTTCCGGTCGCCACTTACTTTTCTACGACACTGATGATGTTCACAGAACGTTAATGCGTTTGTGTCACTCTTTAAAGTCAAATACGATGAGGGGGCGAAAAAATACCATGACCCGGGCACCGTTTAAACATGAAAAGCCACTAATGATGACGGGAGGGGCGAAAAAATCATATTATGACACCAGTGTCACTTACCCTCTCTACGCCACTGTTACTCCCCTATTGATTTATAAGTCCGGCAGTCCAATGGAGCAGTGGATATCCGGACTGTTTGGATATTCAAACTTCCGCGATTATCACTGATTTTTCACATTGATGACCGGTTTTGTCGTGGAGCGATCGAATTTGCGTGGAGTGGACGGCCGGGCGACTGACGCCCGGGGCATGGTATTGTTCCGCTCTTTCTTCATATTTGATTTTAAAACTGAGCATAAACGCATTTATGTTATATCTCCATGGTGCTCCTTAAGACTAGCGCCTGGGACATTTCTAACCCCTTTCGATACGCCTATGTTGGGGAGCGACGCCAGGTGCCAAAATCGTGAATATCATTCCGAAGAGTTTGTCTCAACACAGTTATCTTACAGTGAAAAAGAACTTCTAGAAATGTGGCATTATATCGATGCCTCATCGTTTTACTGAACCAAACTATATACAAGGTGTTTCGCTACCAGAGGGACTAGCTTGCAGGGGGTGTAGGGGGCACAAAGACGATTCGGAATCACATAGCATTGCAGGGTACGAAATGCCTTCGTCATGTGGTAGAGGGCGTTGCACGGAAGGTTGCGTGAACAGCGATTCCGCTGGAAGTCAGCATTTGCGAACCGGTTCCCTAGGTAGTAGGAAGAGTATTCAATCTTTGTACTGGCCGACATGCACCTCACGTATGGAGCTTCGGACTGTAACGGACGCACCACTCTGCGTTAATACGAGGAACGTTTACCGCGAAGCACATGTTCCTCAGTCGTTACGCCGCGCAATGTGGTTCCAGCATGCTGGGGCTCCCCCCACATTACACCAATGACGTCCGACAAAACTTAAACGTTACATATGGAAAGCATTGGATATGTCGTGGTAGTTCGGTTCAGTGGCCTGCTAGATCACCTGACCTATCACGCCTGGAATTCTTCTGCTGGGGTGAAATGAAGACATTGGTATACGAGACCCCTGTTGATTCAGTTGAAGATGTCGTCACTCGCATCTCTGTACCTGCCGGGGAGATGCGAGACATTCCAGGAATCTTCAAGAACGTTAGGAATTCAATGCGGCGCCGCTGTGAAGCCTGTGTGACCGATTCTGGTTGAAATTTCAAACACCTTCTGTAGTATGTAGCTTTTAACAAACATAAAACTTGTTCTTAAAATGTTTTCTGTTACACTAACGTGTTGCTGTTTCTGTTCTCTTTCTTTGCTTCTCTTAACCATAGCTCGAGGAGAAGGCATTTCGGATCCTGCAATGATATGTGATTCCGAATCGTCTTTGTGCCTCCAAACCCCGCTGCAAGTTTGTGGCACTTGTAGAGAGTCACCCTGTATAAATACGGCGAGTACAAGATGCTTCAAAATCTAACAGAAGTAATTATAACACCGTTTCAAAAATCCTGAAAACTAGAGTGCTGTAAATATCGGAATAATTGCAGATTGTTAATGCGATGCACAAACATACATATTTCAACAAAACGGCCGGATTTTCACTAATTAATTGCGACAAGAAGTTTGAATATCCCATTGGTTTTGATATAATCTAAAAATATCCTGAAATTCCGGATTTGAAAAGGTATAAAATCGAGAATTGCGATAAACCCTGAACGCAGCCACGCCTGTTATAGCTAACTAAAAAGTATAAGTAATATGTATGTTTATATCTTTGATGCTATATATGTTACGGTCAATGTGGTTAATCGGTTATTATTAATAATATCCGGTCATTATTAATAATTACCGATTTATCACGTTGACAGTAACATGTACATTATTAACTGCAATGCCTTTGCAAATTAATATCTGAAAAAAAATCGCCGTCCTTTGACAAAAAATAAATATAAAAAAATACTCTAAACCCGTTCTTAACATCTTAAATAACTTTAAACACATTAGGTTTATATTCAGAACTATTTATCTTGGTGCTATAATACACTTTGTAGCGTCCCCATATTCTCAACTTGAATTGTCACTGACTATAATCTAGAATTTAAACTTGCATCCTGCGATCATTTTAAATTCCACTTTTATGAGCGACCTATGACTTGCATAAATTTCACGAGGGAAGCACCCCCTTGCGAGGCGACCGAGTTGACCACGAAATAACAGCAATATATAACAATTAGAAAGCATCTCAACTTTAGGGGAGAGCGTCTGTTATTTGCAGACTATTCATTAATTACACGTTCTGGTTACCTTTCAAAGCCGTGATTTCTGCTCGCGTAGCTCATGTAATTCGAATGCCGCTAATTGTTGGTTCCCATTGCGATCAGCCTGCCTTTTTCTTTCTTTTCGTTTCTCTAAATGTTTCTCGATTTCTTTCTTTTTCTTCTTATTTTTTCTGCTCTTTTCTTTTTTTTCTTGGAAGGCACTGAGATTCCGCCTACTTTGGTTTCAATGTTGCGAATGCCGTTCATATTTAGCTAAGATTTTGGAAATTTTGACCTTGTATTACCTGATGTGTGAAATAATTTAGTGGTTTTTCGCTCTGACTAGAATGGACACCAGGGCCGGATTATTGATTAGGCAACTGCCTATGGGCTCCGAGATTTTTTTTGCCTTGTTTTCAGAGTTATCTGACTTTGTGCTTTCATTTGATTTAAAAGGGTCATATACTTGAACATATTGAAATTAAAAAAATCAAAACATTATTCTCAGGATGTTCTTCATGTTTTCAAAGTCGATTACAGATCAATATGGTCCATTTTTTTTTTTTTTTTTCATTTGGCCGATTGACTCAAGAGTCAACATCCCTGGCAAAGTTTGTATATTGAGTATTTAAAATGCGTTAAAAGCGCTTGTAAATTTCTTTTTAAATTTTTTTTTAGACTTTTATTAGCGAGATGCTGAAACCACTTCTCTTGAAGATCCTCTATTAAATGATTTTGTTACTTCAGTTTATCGTTATATGTGTTATATAAAAGCTGCTTATATAGAGATAACATTTTTTTTATAAAATTAAAAAATATATATCTGGTTTGGAAAGATAAAGGGCCCCTGAAATTTGCATTGCCTAAGGTCGCCGGCAGAACTTAATCCGGCCCTGTTGGGCATATGAGTATAATAAATTACCATTTTTTACTTTCTCGTATACGAAGTATACAAAGAGAAAGTATTGTAATCGTCAAAATATTCGAACTCGAGATTTTGACGAATCTCCACGTTTTAGACCTTCCTGAGTCCGAAGAACACAATTTTAGAATTATGTTTGTGTGTGTTTCTGTGAACACGATAACTCCAAAACTATTAAGAGATAAAGGGATGAAATTTGGTATGTGAACTTGACACATAATTTGTAGGTTCCTATCAAATTTTGGACAAAATCCGTCCACGGGAAGTCTGTCTGTTTGGCCGGTGGTCATGTGAACACTAACTGAAAAACTTGAATGGCTAGATGGATAAAATTTGGTACACAGTTTTATCGTCTTAAATGTAGGTCCGTATAAAATTTTGGGCCAAATCCGTCAAAGAATTGATTGTCTGTCGGTCTGTATGATTTACTTTTGAAGAGAATCCGTTATCTCCACGCGCATGCGTACTGGAAGCAATCTTCTGTGCACGCGAAAGGAACGGAACGGAATTTCATTACGAAGTAGCGAATTACGTCAGTTTGTCATTGAGCCTGTAAGAGCGGAAAATCGTTACGCATTTCTTTGAATTTGATTCTTTCCCTAAATATTTTTCAATCACTATATTGAAAAACCTTCTGATAGTCATTGGATTCTGGGTAAAAATAGGTTCGTATTTTTTTGGCTACGCAGGGAAAGGGTAAACGGCACCTTTTATAGAAAGCATACGAGAAAGTTTAGGGGAGAACACTCCCGCTGGTTAATTTCTCGCATACAAAGAGAGAGTATTGTAATTGTCAAAAAAACTAGACCTCCAGATTTTGATGAATCTCCCGTTTTAGATCTTCCTGAGCACCGTTTATACGTATTTATACGTCGTTTCAGAACAATCCCTATTCATTGTAATGATAAAGTACTTCGTTTATACGGCGCAAAGGTTCAGTTATACGTCGTTTCCCCCGTTCTAAAATGCGAAAATTTCCTCTTTTCTAGTATATGCACTGTAATAAAGATATCATGACTTCGAAAGTATTCACAATTGTTGAATTATTAGAAGATAAATTGTCTGGTGCTAATTTAAACGACGATGAAGAAGTTATCCCATCTTTATTTAAAGAAGCAATGGATTCCACTGAAAAACTCCGAGGTTAATTCTTTTTGTCAAAAGAATAGAGAAAAGATATTCAATGAACTTACTTCGATTCATAATGATCTATTAATACTCACAGACCATCAGCGACTCAGACGACGGTTAAAGATTTTTCTTAATTAAACGCCTAAATGCATGCACATAAGTCCTATAAGAAATCCATAATTAGTACTCAAGTTATGGAATGAAGGTACGATTTTTCTCACTTTTATAATTGTTTAATTTTAAAATTTAATTATTGATTTGCATTCCATCCAGTATTATGCTAGTACTATCTTTAAAATCATTACTTTTAAACGAATTTGAATTAGCAGCATCAAACTTGTAATAATCAAAGTTGTTTACTAGCATTTCTGTTATACGATACGTCTTTTTATTTATACGTCGGTTTACGTCTGTCCCTTGAAAAATGTATAAATAGTACTTTACTGTATATCTGTCTGCGAACATTATAACTCAGAGACTACCTAAACAAATTAAATTTGGTACGTTGTCTTGATACCTAAATTATAGATCTGTATGAACTTCTGGAACCAATCGGTGAAAAGAAAGAGGCCCAAAATGCAGATTGGGTTTTATTTTCACTATACTGTGAAGCTAAACACAATTGCAACTACAAACAAAATTAGGTAAGTATGGACGAGTTTTAGGTTTCGTTTATTTGTGGGTAGTGTAGAACTTCCTCTATTCCGAATGACTTCCGGTGTAATGCTTCGTAAATGGGAATCTTCAAAATTTCAACACTCTGTTTGAAGATGCTAATTAATGTTTAAAGTAGCGTTTTTCAATGTTATGGCTTAAGGATACTTTGAAAATATGAAACTTGATGTGTATATTGACGTAGCTCTCAATGTTTACTTAAAACAAGAGCCTCATTTTGTGGAAAGGCAGTCATGATTGTTCGTTATCGCGCCTATTAAGGTTTGTTTGGCGGCTAAATATTTAACCAAACGACTTACCTAATTACAATAGTTGCATTTGGAATTTAGCCGCTATAAATAAAAAGAATTAAACGGACTCAAAGAACACAGAATTCAACCTTTGTGTATTAAAGAAAGAACTGGTTCGAACTTGGCGCTTGATATAATATCCTAACGAAATTGGCCATTGCTTAAATCGGATGTTTACCGGAAAAAGGTCTGTGAATCCAAATAAACAAAACAGAAAACTCATCCATAGAGAAAATCGAGGGGAGAACACTTAACTCTTATTTTTCATCCGGATATTCATCAGATACTAATCATACTCAAAAAACCCACTGAAGTATAATATTCAGTGGCAAGGAGGGGTTACTTCCCCCGTGCGCCATGGTCTTAGTGTATTTATGCTAGTTTTTAAAGTCAAATACGAAGGGGCGAAGGAATAACACCATGTTCAGGCGCCTTTTATCCTTGCTAAATCTCCGATGACGACTGGGGAATCATATTATGCCCCGAGAGCCACTTACCTTCGTTACGCCACTGATAATACTGTAATAGTAAAATCTGCTCACCCCCCAAAAAACTGACTAGATAATAAAGAAATTCACAAATTTCAATTATTACAAAGGACATTAACGATAAAATAATAATAAACCGTTTTTAATTTCATATGTTATTTGTGCTTTATAATAAACGTTAAAAAATTTGTATCAAAGTCAACTAGTTTATCTGAACTTGGCCATATTTTAAATAAATGTTGAAAATCAGGAAAGAAAACTGATTACATACAAAATTAACGTTTCATGAGAATAAAAAAAAAATTAATGCGAACTTAAGTTATTTAAAATATTATCAAATTGTAAAGTGTAGACAAAAATCTTTTAAATTAAAATGAAAAGCAAAATTTTTCTGTTTAATTTTATTAATATTTTGCAATATGCGCCGCAGGATATGGATCTAGATTGACCGTATGAGAAATGTGGGCCTGATTATTAAAACGGATTGTTAAAATTTCATATTTTATTAATAAAGTTTTAAAAACTTGATAATTTACTATTTTGTTTTGATTGTGTAGTGCCTTGTTTCATCCTCCATAAATGCATACAAGTTTGTTATTTCATGAAATATCACAACTTCTTAGAAAAGATTGCAGCGTATTCTTTCTATATCTAGTTTTAAGCAGTATATTCTAGCTGTTCAAAATTATTCAAACAGCTGATGACAAAGGTTATATTTAAGTGAGTACGAATTGTATTTGCTTTTATTTTTGTAATTTTTTATAATTTTAACAAATTAATTTATTTGGCAATTTATTTTTGTCTGTGAAGTAGTCAAGCCTAACTATTGCCTAAGAGTTTAAAGATTTCTTTTGACACTTCGAAAGGATAGAGTATCATATGGAAACCTAGCAAAGATGTATAAATTGTCGAAGTCGGATGTCTACTAATTGTGCAAAAAGTATGAGACGATAGGATCCATCGAATACAAGAGAGGGCGAGACAAGAAACCAAAAACAAGTACAAAAATAGACCATGGATGCAAGATTGGCACAGAAAAAGAACGATATATCGTCAAGAGATATTGCGAAAGACTTGATATTGAATGTGTCATCTCTAACAGTTCGCCTTGGAATCAAGAATTCGGGGTTGATAAGCTGTAACCAAAGAAAAAGACCATACATCTCAAAACAAAACATGGCAATTGGTCTTTGCAGAAGAGCATCTTTCGAAGAATTCGCAATTCTGGGATAGTGTTTTATAGTCAGACGAAAGCGAATATCAGATTTTTTGGATTAAAAAAAAGCGTAAAATATTGTGCCGATGATCATATGAGGCGCTTAAACTGATGAATATCCTGATGACGGAAAATGCAAAACAGGTGAATGGAAAAAATAAAGGAAAATCCAACATTAATTTAAAAGTTTGATGAGATGCAACCTTATAGAAAGCAACTGGAAAAAATACATGATGAAGAAAATACCCAGCCTCCGAAATGGTTTAGAAATTAGCTATTGGGCCACGATTAGAAGTGGATATCCCGTATAACATTACATTTTGTTTGGGAACAATGAAGCCTATAAAAGGTTGGCGGTTCTAAATTAATTCTTCTGTGGATACATATTAAAGTAAGACTGACATTCGTTGTAGGATTAAGTCAGAAAAACATAAAACAACAGCAAAGAGTTTTGATCTTTATTGCACTTAAAAATTTAGTAGAACTTTAAAAATATATATCACAATGATTAAAACATGCAACAATCACAAGGCTTACAGTTCTTCCAGATCGGAGAATACGATACATTCAAAATCCAAACTTTCTTCCTCTTCATCGGTATCGCTGCTGTTTTCAACACGGCTTACCAAAGAAAACACATCCGAAATTTTTATATTTTCGATGCTTTTCCTCGCTTGTATTTGTGGATCAATTGCTGCAGGAGAGTTTGGGGCAGAAAATTCTGCTTCATATTCATTGGGGCAGTCATACAACACGATTTCACCATTCACTGAATCGCCTGAATTCTTGTTCATAACTGAAATGTTGTAATCATCTCCCGGCGTGGACTCTACGAGAGCCATTAGCCTACTGATAGGAGAATCATTGATTACATTTCCCCCCAAATTAAAATTCTGTTGATCTTCTAAAGGTGATTTCTCATTCTTAGAATCCAAAAGATAATGTTGGCTTGGCGAGGAATTTACTCTACTCCTTTTTTCTCTTACTGGCAACCATTCATACTCTACAAAAATATTGTCACTTGAAGAACCGTTCCTTTTTCTCCTGGCCTTAACACCCGACTGCGATTTTGGCGATTCATGCTCAATTGCCAAAAAATTCTCGCTTGCAGAATCGTCTATTGGTGGTGACCGTTGAAGAGTTGCAGAATTATGGTCACTTGATGAAGAATCGTACCATTCTCTGCTAGCGTTAAGACCCGATTGTGATATTGGAGATGTATGCTCAATTGAAGAATCGTATATTGCTAGCAACCGTTCAGGTGTTACCGAATTATTGTCACTTGATGAAGAATCGCTCCTTTCTCGATTCGCGTTGAGACCTGATTGTGATATTGGAGATGTATGCCCAATTGAAGAATCGTATATTGCTAGCAACCGCTCAGGTGTTACCGAATTATGGTCACTAGATGAAGTATCATTCCTTTCTCTGCTCGCATTATGATCCGATGGAGGTACTGGCGATCCATGCTCAGTTGCTGAAAAATGTTCGCTTGAAGAATCGTCTGTTTGTGTCTCATACTTGCTATCTCTATTTGGTTCTGATTCGTATTCAATTACTTCAGCCTGTGAAGAACTGGAATACAGATTTTCTTCTGAATTAGAAACTATTTCTTCTTTTACTGGCGGTATATTTTCTGTTTTATGAAATTGTTTACTTGAGGGGGGATCTATATTTACTCTTTCCTGATCGGAATATAGGTTCTGATCGGGAACACCCGAATTCCGCATTCCTTCCTTTTCGTAAAACTGTTGACTTAGGGAAGAGTCTGTACTTGATCTTCCTGGATTCTGCATGCGTTCTGTTTCGCAGAACTGCTGACTTGAGGAAAAGTCTTTACCTGTTCTTCCGTCTGGATTTCGATCTAGTTTGTCTGGATTCTGCATGTGTTCTGTTTTGCAGAGCAACTGACTTGAGGAAAAATCTGCATCCTCTCTTTCCTCTTGATTCAAATTCTCACCCATTGCCATGTTCTGCTCGGATGTAACAGCTTTACGGCATGTGGAAGATTTACTTTCTAGATTCTGCTCGGCTGCAACAGAGCTTTGGTATGAGGAAGAATCGATGCTCATCCCTTGTATAGGTAATGTCTTGTCTGTTGCAGAAGATTTTTGAGGTGGAAACAAAATGCTTTTCGGTTTGCCTGCCTTTGTGTTTGATAGCTCTTCTGTACTTTGTATTTCTTCATGTACTTTGATAAATGCAGAAATAAGCCATTTCACCCCAGCTTCATTGACACCATGAATTCGCTGAAGATGCTTTTCCAGAACATTTATTTCTGGTAAAATTTTCTGGCAAAGGGAGCAAGAAACAGGCAGAGGCTTCAGAGAAGTTGACGACGCAGAACTTAAATCTAGTGGGGCTGGATTTTCAGTGAAGTCGTTCTTTTCATTATTTTCCTTTATCAAATGAGGCTTTTCTCTTTCGATAAATGTTCTGCCTGTAAACAGAAAAAAAAAATTCAGAATATAAAACAGATTCAAGATTTTATCAAATTAAAATATATAAATATTCCCCCTCTTCTTAAACTTATTGCCATTTTATACTTCCGAAGCAATAACCTAATGAATGCTTCTTCACTTAGACACAAAACGAAATGGGATTATGTTAATTAATATTAGTGCCAAAAATTTGGCACAGCACCTCTTTTCAGATTATAGAATGTAAGTAACCATTAATTATTGAAAAGGTAACTGACTAAAAATCCTTGCTATAAAGTTTGCGGAATAACTTTTACAAAATCATGTTTTTTAATGTCAAACAAAAAAAATGCAGGAATGATTTTTTTTAAAAATTAGGTTGTCGTAGGTTTTTCGACGGACAATCAGATCTTCTGTGAAAGGTGAACCCCTTCTACGAGTTTGCTTGTCTCCCTACAGATCTGGTTTGAGTTTTTATCAACTAGGCAGTACTTTGTCGATTAAAACTGCAAATTTTATGACAAATAAGAAGAAACATTTGGCAGCCATTACTCCTTAGCGAAGGGGTTCTAAATTTATTTCCAGCAGCGTATGCATCACTTCTACTTGTCAGAAAACCATTAGCCTTCATCAGATTTCCTCACCAGTGGAATGAAATTCCCCATAACTGATTTCGGGTGCTCCAGATTCCCGCCCAACGAGGATCTTCGGTAGAATCGGTTCTCGAACCTAGCCCTAAAATGCTGGGCCAACTTATCCAACGGACTAATTGGGCTGTAGCCCCCTTTCATCCAAGGGCACCTAAAAATTTACTATACTAATTTTATTCTAATTTTGAAGCCGAAAAATTAATTATAATTTTAAATGTTGAAAAAAGGCTTGTAATTACGTATCAATTTTGCGATATTACATAAACGTGTATATCAGTTCAGAAAATATTCATACCGACATATTAGTGAGAGAATCCTAAATTATGCAGTCAATAGAAGAAAATTATTATCAATGATAAAGTGGGTACTGTCTTGTCCGCCACGAGAACTCTGTTAGCCAAGTCGTCTAGTTGACAGTGGTCGCTATAGCAACTGGTTATGCTAGGGCAAATCCAATTCGAATAGGAGGATTCCGATGGAATTTGGTAATTTTTTTTATTCTTGGAGCTAGTTTGCGGCGGTACTTGATCATTCATCTTCTCAGTTTTGCCACAGTCCCTTCCCATTTGGAGCTAAGAACGCCAATGTAACCTACTCGAAATGGATTCCTCTTACGATAACCTGTTTCTATAGCGACCGCCGCGAACAGAGTTATCGTGGCGGACAGACTGAAGTTGCATACTAATGCTTAATATCATAGTAATGCATAATAATATGTCCTTTAATAACACTATTATATGTTCTATGACAATTTAAAAAGAATCGTGTCATTATTTCAAAAACAAAAATATTGTTTAATTATGAGAACTTTCGGAATTATTTTGATGTCAGTATTTTTTATACACAATATATGCCCCATAAATATATCGATTATAAATATTTTATTTTACTAATAGAAAATTTAGGCCCATAGGTTCGCAAATTTCTGTTATGGTTCTGATGGGGCGCCAAATTACTCTAGCCCAGAGCACTCGATTTTTTTAAGACTGCCTTGCTTAAATATCCCGGAGAATAAAACTGATCATCATACTGAATTTGGAGAATTTATTATACTAATAACCCATTATTTACGTTGTAAATATGCAGACAAGATATAAAATGAAAAAGAGTTGGCAATATGAGGAAAGCTTACCTTCAGTTTGTTCTGAAACTCTTGGCGCCTCGCTTATGTCCAAACTTAATTCTTTAATAAAGAATAGATGTGCTGGGTCATGAAACTTTCTGTCATTAGATGGATACTGTCGCAGCTTATTCTTGTGATGTCTAGACCGTACATGTAAAAGAAGCTCCCTTTTTGTAAGAGTTCTCACACTGCATGATCTACAGTAGCAATATTCTACTGCTGGGCTAAACCTTGAAATATATATACAACATGAGACATTATGCTGATGACTTGGATCAATACTGTGGGCTTTTAGAGTATCCATTGATTTAGTAGCGAATTCACATGCGGAACAAAATAAAAAGACTGGAGAAAATTCATGCACGTTCTTCAACTTCTCTTTCGAGTGACTGCCGCCTTCCATAACGTGGTTATAATAATCCAATCGGTTCAAGTGGATTATACTAGCACAGTGATGTCTCATTTCTACGCAAATTTGAGTTTTAAAATCACATAATTTGCAACATAAATCGTCACCAGAGACAGTTATCATTTCGAAGAAAGGTTTGCTTCTGTCAATGGAAACATGTCGCTCTAGTTCTTGCAAATAATCCGTATGAAACATTGAACAAACCAGACAATGATAAACTCGGAAAAATTCCAATTGGTGATGGGGCACTGACTGATCATCTTTCGACTTCTGAAAAGAACCTGCTAAAGTTAAATTTTCTGGTTGATTTGATTTTATGACACGAGGGTCAGACTTGGCCATACTGCGCCAAACACTCGAATTTTCAGGTTCAATTTGAGACGAAGAATCTTTATGGCAACGAATAGATTGAGGTGCTTTATTTTCCAAGTATTTTGGATTTGCCATCGTAGAGTTTTCTGATTGAGGGTGTCCAGGAAGCAAAAGAATACCTTGAGGGTTGCTTGTGTGATTGACTGGCAGATTCATATATCTCTGATCCTGGGCATGACATTTTGTTTCCAAGTCATTCTGCGACATATTGTGACCCAAGAACTCTTCGTTACAATCAGACTTGGATGTCCCTGGATGGGAATTTTGTACGTCAGCATTATTTATTACTGTTCTACCACCCCCAGATTGATTCGCAGCAGCCATTGCATATGCTTGGTACATCTGATGGTACCGCATTTTATTACCCATTAAATAAAGTAAATGAGGGTGCGGTTGTGGTTGAGTTTCTAAAACTGTCGGTCCAAAAGTTCTGCTTACAGAGTTTGGCTGAAAATTGTATAAATTTGATTGCTGTTGATAAGCTTGATTTACCTTCATGAGATGTTTTTCTGTGAGTGCGTGTCCTCTGTAACCTTTAACGGTTTTAAATGTAACATCACATACATTACAATGCCATGTGGTACCAGGAACTTCTGCATGCGATTTCTTTCTCTTTGGAGGGCGAACTGACTCGAGTGCATCGTTACTACCTATTTGCGCACCGGTTTGTGAGAGCCGCTTAAGATAATTTGTGGGCTGTTGTGATAAATTATTAACCAAATTATCTCCTATTCTTTCAGCACACTTGTTTCTTATTGGAGGACCGTTAGCATTACTTTCAGATGCCAATGGCCAGTTATAAGATCTATTTGCATCTGAATTAGGTGCATTGCTAGAATGACCATAATTTCGCGCGTCCGCACTGAAATGCCCGTAATTTTTTTTCAGAGGTCTTGGTGCTTCCTGTTGCAGATTATTTGGAATGCTGCCTTTTGCTATGATCTCCGGTTTCTCTGAATTAACAAGACCACTAGTGATAAGAGAATTTCTGTGAGTCGTCATGGAAACTTTTTGATTGGTGGAAGGCATAGTTCTCATTGCCATAGCGGCAACTTCTCCAGAAATCATTAGCCTTTCATTGGGAGAGAGGGAAGTGTTTTGAGGCCACATAGCGCTGGAGAAATGAGAAGCAGCCTCACCTTGTATGATTCCGTCGGGCCCAGTTAAACTAGGAGTATTACGAAAGTCACCATAAACATTCTCCAGATATTTGCTTTTTGAAGAGTGTGCTCCAATAAGACTTCTGTAAGAGACATTATTTGTTACATCTCTCCGTGATTTGTGTTTTAAGTAACTTCTCGATAGATTCATTGGATCACTGCAAGAATTACCCACACTGTCAGTGGTTCCGTGACTATGTGTCGGATGCCGAGTTTCGAGAGTATTTGTATTATTTTCAGCTGAACTTCCCCAGGAAGGTTGTCGATTGTCGATCTCTGTCATTTCTATCTCGAGATGTGATGGAATTTTGTGGTACCAGTTTTCAGAATCTTCAGCTTCTTCATTTGAATTTTCGCCGTCTACTGGCAAGGATTCACGTGGTCCATGGGCCGTTTCCTCCGTTGATTGCAATTCTTGGTCATCATCAATCCTTTTGCAAACCCATTTGTTGTTGTCAGGGGAGTCAGCAGCACGTTTTATAGTCATTTTTACCATTTCGTGAGTTATACCTGAAAAAAATATGGAGGTTAGAAAGAATTCTAAAAATATTTTTCGGTGAAATACATTTATTCAAAAATTGAGAAAACAAAAGTATCGAGAGTTTAAATTAAACTTATTCAAGACAGTGTAGAAAAAAATTAGCGGCCATAAGGATGTCTAATATCGGTAGTACGAATTTCAGAACACGAAAAAATGAATGTTGAAAAAAATTCCAAAAATGGACGACAGGGAAGACGAACAATCTTATATCTATAAATTTAAAGCAGAAATACACGTGTATCACAACAACTCCGGAATAGTGAACAATAGCGAAATAAAATTTTCATTTGTCATTCAGTTGTAAAGCTCTGTAGCAAGTCAAATGTACTTACTACACAGTCAAATGCAAAGCTAGGTAGTAAGTGAGTAGTTAATTGTAAACCTATGATATACAGGACTGGTAAAAGCAGAATTTTTGTTGTTGAAATTACCTATTTTTTTTTTTAGTATCACAAATTTGGTTTAAATTAATAGTTTTACCATATGTTTAATTACACATTAAGGTTTTTCACTAATACATTACCATAACATTTTTTAAGACAGTGTGAGAAGATGCATGCACAAAATATGTGTAGCTGTCGAAATTTTGTTTTATCAAAACTAATAACCATACGTATCACACGAAGAAGACATTCTTAAAATGAATTGGATAAAAAAAAAATGTGCAATATGATGATATAGAAGTCGAGTTTCAATGTTAACATTTAAAAACAGAAACAAAAATATTAAGTTCTTTACGAAAATTTAAAAAAAAACAACTTTTAATTGATTCGGTATTAATTTTTTCCTGAAATGTTGCTTTGGTATGTATAACTATAACCGGTCTCATCCATAAATATAAAACAGTTTTTACCAACACGCAAACGAACAAAAATATCGATTTCTACTACTAATAAAGGAGAATGTGTGTATGTTGGTGCTCTACAGGGCAGACCGATGGACAGACATAACCTATGCTACGACATTTGGTTATGCTACGACTTAAGCTACGACACAAAATATTTTATAGGGTGGCCAATGTGCAGCTCGGAAGGTTTTTTTTTTAAATTCTTGTTAAAAATTAAACGAAATTTTGGCGTGTTTTTTAGTTCTAATTTCAATAAATGTTACAAAATATTTTTATGCCTACTAGCCGCCTTCAGAGACCATCTGTTCGCCCGTAATATTAAGACCCTGTGGCTACGCTTGTAACTTGGCGAAATAAGTTGGCGAATTGACGGTTTTAGAAGTTGAGGGACTCTGCCAGTTTTATTTTGAGATATATCTCGAAAGTGGAGGGTGATGGGTGGCAGGCGACCATTGATAACATATCTGGGGGTAATAAGCTTCTATATCAAATAAAAATTGTTGAAATCAGTCCAGTGGTTGGGGTTGAAGGATTCTGTCAAGGTTTCCCCCCCCCATGGAGAATGTATAATGAAGTAATGTTTTTTTCGATTTCTCTCGAAAATGGAGGGTGGTGGGGACAGGCGACCATTGATGACATATTTAAGCGTCATAAGCTTCCACATGAAATAAAAATTGTCGGAATCGGTCCAGTGGTTGGGGCTAGGGGACGGGTCCTCTGGTTTTGTCAATTATTTTAAAACGTCCGTGGACAAAGCGTGATATCCCGTCCAAGTTCGCGACAAGCTAAAACGCAAAGCGGCGTACGCCGCACATTTTTGTACACGAAATACTATTCAAGCAGCTTATGTGTCCCAGCAAATATCATAAAAGCAAATAACATAAACTAGGTGGCCTTTTAAAATGTTAAATATTTATTTATTCAAAGAAAGCACACTACAGAGATGACTCCATTTACAGAGTGCATGATCAAAAAACATACAAAAAACACAAGCCACAAAGTGAATTAACACTTTACCGACCGGTAGCGGTTCGAACATACTATGCCCTTTCACCGCCCGCTCAGCTGCACGATGAAAAATCCCGACTCTTTTCGCAGGAAAATCTGGTCGCACCCAGCTGCACTCGAGAAAACGACAGCTGAATTTTTTTCAGGGCATGCTGAATTGGTGGAAAACGTAGTCACCACAGATCGGTCAAAAGTCGATTAATCGACGACCGGTCGGTATACGATGAGAACAAAACGTCGATTAATCGACGACCGGTTGGTAAGCGCTGGGGAGCAAACGTCGAATAATCGACGGCCGGTCGGTATGCGCTGAGAACAAAACGTCGAATAATCGACGGCCGGTCGGTAAAGTGTTAAAATACAAAGAAAAAAAGTAACTGCAGAGACTACAACAGTTTAAAGCTCAAAACCTCATCAGTTAGGAAAATGTAAACACATAAATGTTTTAAAATGAAAAAAACGCAATTACAAAAGCACTAAATATACACTGAGGCTCCAAAAGTCCATGTTGCACACCGTCACATTAAAATTATAAAAAATCACACAATTAGAAAGAAACTAGAACACCAAATCAAAAAACCATTAAAAAAGCAAGGGACAAAAAGTCAAACACACACAAAGTTATATATATTTTACAGCAATACTTTTCTTTGTTGTAATGAAATTCAAATTATTTTCATTGTTACTATAAATATTTTATCCTGAGTTTTCTTCTATGCGTGCCGAGGTATGAAGATTTTGCTTCTTTTTTGGCGTTTTGAGTAGGTTTCTTTTTAAAGCATGGTTTTTTTTATTTATTAGTTTTATAGTAATTACAGATAAGGTTAACTGAAAAAGTAAGGAATAATGAATTTTTTTTAATAATTTGTACATTTCTAAACATTACTTTCTATTTTCTGTAATATAATTGGATGTATAAAAATATATTATCGCTCTTTAGGTTTGGTGCCTTGCTTTCTTGATGTAATACACTATTTTTTTTAATTGAACTAAGAAACAAAAATTCTCTCAAGATATTACAAAAATTATGAAGCATTCGGTATTACACAAAAAAGCCCGCTGCTGAATTATTTCACTTATTATCCTTATATATTTTATGAGCATGTTTCGATTCAGAAAGGAAGCTATTGGGTAATTTAAAGTTAGTCATTTCTCATTTTAGATTAAAGCTCAAACTTTAGGTAAGATGAAAGAGAGAATTGGGCACTTGCATAGCACATTGAACAGAGCAGGTTCAAGGCTTCCAAACTAGCACCAGTTACATATCTATCAAAATTTGGCAGCAAATAAAAGAATTTATTGAAATTTCTCGCACACAATAATCGGACGAACCAGCTGGTCGCCAAAGTCAGCTAATGATGAAATAGAGTGAACAGAATTTCGAACTTCAACCTCAGACGTTAGATAATTAGAATAAAGACAGTCGACCAGTGGGAACAAAGAAATAAATCGGGACGTCTGGTCACTTACCCATAGACTGTAATGACAGCAGACGTCAGTCATAATGAAAATTATGTTTGAACTAACTGGACTGTCGCGAAAATAGGATTTCCACATTCTATGTATATACTAAGAGTTGAGAAAAATTCTTCAGGAGATAATTTATAAATCTAAAATTTATTTAAAAATAAATAATAATAAAGAAGGATTTGTACTTATTTATAAATAGTAATAAAGGATTCGGAGGAAAGAGTCAGAAACCAAGACAATTCCGGCTTATTTAGAATATGAGGCTATTTTAGGTTTCTTAACTTATTTCATTCGTCCTTTTCAGATAGGAAAACATGTTGCAATCTCACTTTCTTTCAAAAAAATTGGTGACGACCCCAAGATTGCAAAATATGAAAATGCAGCATTCAAGAATGATAATTAAATTCAATTTATAAAAATAATTATTCAGAAACTTTTCTTGAAACGCTTATATCAAAATGGTTATCTAAACAATTCTTGTTTATGTATATTAAAAAATTCGAAGATGATTATGCTGAAATTTTTCGACCCCACTTTAGGTAACGTCCCATAATTTAAGGTATCCGACTAGGTTAAAAAAAGCTATTTTCGAAGAAAAATTTCAAAAACTTTATTATCTAAAAATAAAGCCATAACTTTTAAGATTCTAAAACACTTTGTTTTTATTCTTATTCCTTTAATGTTTTATTCCTTGATATTTATTTGAACTAATGTGTTATTATATTTTTTTAAACGCGTTTTCTGGAAAATGAAAATTTCACTAAAATTTTTCCGTGATATCTCCAAAACAATTCATTAAAATTATTGAAATTTGGTACACATGTGCAAAAAGCCTTTGAGGGTGTAATAGACTACTGATTTTATGATAGCTTTATTTAATCATGTTTTACAGTCACTTTCAGTTCGAAATATGGGATAATTTTGTCGAAAAATCAATGACGCCAACTTTGAATGTTCATAAAATATTTATTTATTAAATAAATTTATCTTACGGTCTATTACATTCTAGATAGTTTGAGAAGGACGCATGCGAAATTAAGTCCCATATTTTTTCAATTCTGTTTTTCCTAACATTGAAATTTTTATTAAAAATCTTGAAAAAATATATTTTAAAAAACTACTGATGATATATGAATTTTTACTTCTAATTGTGACTATTTAAGCCTATATTTGTTATTAAGCTCTGTAAGTTTTTTTTTTTTTTGCATGCCTTTTTAAAAAAATTTCTTCGAACCTAGTCGGATACCTTACCTTAAGATAACATGGAATTTTTACTTTCTTGCATACAGATTATTGTAATCGTCAAAAAATTAGACCTGGAAATTTGGATGAATTTCCACGTTCTAGACCTCTCTGAATCCGAATAAGTCATTTTTGGAATTATGTCTGTCTTTGAACACGATAACTCAGAAACGGTTGGAGCTAGACAAATGAAATTGGTAAGTGGTCTTTATACCAAATTTTTAGATTTCTATCAAATTTTGAACGAAATCTGTCCGCGGGAAGTCTATCTGTTAAGTGGGGCATTCACCGCTGTTCCAATCTGGAATTTTTGGAACACGGGAAGCAAAATCTTTCGTTAGTGTGAGAAACCGATGAAATTTGGAGCAAATGGATTGGAAGTGGTGGAATTCCAAAGAACTCAAAATCCAAAACTCCATCCGCCAATTCAAATGTGGGACCTCAATGCGAGGATAGCGGTGAAACAAAGGATCTGGCTACATTGGGACCTCGCGTCGAGGCTAGAAATGAAACTCGAAATCCGCTGTGAGGGGGAGGAGGAGTAAAGAGTTGGAGGAATCCTGCGACTTTGAACCTTGTCTCAAAACAAACTTTGGAACTTCCGTGAATGTTTTGCCTAATTTTTCGACTAAAATGGGTGGAATACAAACCAGTTGTTGGGACAAATGGCTTAGTCTAGCCTTCTTGTGAATGCCCAGCTTTAGTGCCCATGTGAAGACGGTAACTGAAAATCTTAAATAGGTAGATGGATAAAATCTGGTATACAGTTTTATCATCAGAATTGTAGGTCCGTATCAAATTTTGGAAGAAAGCCGTCAACGGGTTGACCGTCTGTCGGTCTGTATAATCGCAGGCATGTGAACAGGATAACTCCACAACGCAATGAATGAGATAAATGAAATTTGGTATGTGAACTTCTAATTTTAATTGTAGATATGCATACAATTTTGGTTTCAATCGGTCGAAAAAAAAGGAGTTCAAAGTGCATATTCGGTTTTCTTCACCATACTATGACGCAAAAAAATGTGCCAATATTGTATATTGGCTCGCGCTTGGCTCATCTCCTTCCCTCTTGGCTTATTTTACTCCCGCTTGTACCGTTACCCTTTCGTCTTGCCGCGGTCTATGATGTCAAATTAAATCTCGGAACTCGTGGCGTTCAGGGCCTTGACGAATGTCCTCAACTTTTATGCGGGGGACACTTGCGTACAGCTGTGTCTTGGCCTAGGTGCGACCAAATAAATGCAAAGCTTAGGTTGACCACAGCTTTAATTTAGAGAACAATTCTTGCATAGCAATCTTGATTAATTATTTATATACAAGTTTCGATCAGTTCATGCACAGTTCTAGGACGTTAAAGTTCAATGGAGTCGTAGTCCACCAAAGAAGTCATTCAAAACCGGATGGATAGCTTCCACTTATCAGCGTGATAGCCTAAGCACGAGACTACAAGGAGTGCTTCCAATTCACTGTTCGATGAGCCGAGATCTCGGAATAAGGCCGATTTCTCAGAGATCGTTGTCTAAGTCCGAATTAATTCGGGACTTATATTCGAGCTGATCACATAGCTCTTTTCTGCGCTCCGGAATCTGAAAACCAAGTTCGAGACTCCTAAATCGGTTCTTCACCGCCCTCCTCGTTCTCAACTCAACATTCCGTTTTTATCCCCTACCTCAAGGGGTGGAGCTCCGTTCTCCCGGGCCACCGACGACTAACCTTCCATGTTCCCAGTGGTCAAATCCGACCGTGGGGAAGGTTCTTGGGTTTTGCCACCACAGGAGCTATACAGGTGTGACGTGAAAGAGTACCGCTAATCTCCTCAAAGCCGACCCCCGAATGCGCTCTCTGACAGATATGGATTCCTCTGCATTGTGGTCGCTTTCTGCGTGAAGCTATTGCTCTCGCGAACGTCTCTTTAATGACCACCAGGTCCAGCTGTCCTGTGGTCTGCGGCTGACATGAGGGGAACTGGAACTGGTGGGAACTGAGCTTGCGGGAAGGGAAAACATCACAGTACAAAACATTAACAACTAATCAATTACCCGTCGCACATCGACAAGGGTGGATTATATAGTTATTAGTGTAGGTTTGCTATGCGATGAATATATGATGGAATTTATGAGATTATATACGAGAAGAAATATCATTCCCATGATTTTCCACATATATTTTTACCCAAGTTCATTGAATAACAATTTATATCTCTAATAAGGCACGTAATGTGGAAATTATGCAAATCGATCCAAATTTATTCAAGAATATGTCAAATTTTACGATTTACATTATTCTGATCTTTTTCAAAACTTTTTATATCGGTCACACGACTGCTGTCAAAAGACCGTTGGTCGCTAGTTAATGACTTGTACGCATATGCCATCGTACGTAAAGTGCCATACAATCGGGTGACACCTCTGTTAGGGAGTATACGAAAAAGTCTAGGGGAGATCACTCCCGCCTATTTTCCTACCTGCTGACAATGTGTTAACATTCTAGCGTAATTTTAGGACGATTTTTCCTTAACATTGTTAAAGGAAATTCACATGAAAAAAACATTCATATTGCCATTCATTGCAAATGACTTTGCATGAAGATTATCGAAAAACTGGCTCAGACACAGATTAGAAGATAAGAATTGGGCATAATTATATAGAAAATAACTATTTAGTCAAAATTAAATGTTTGTAATGTTCGAGTCTACCTTTAAAATAAATAACAAGCAATCGTTTCATTAGGGCTATACATCCAAACAATAAAATGATCCGAACAAATAACTATTTCGAAACCAAATTTTCACAAAAATCATTGCACATTGTCAAAAACTTGCATTTCTTCTTATCAATAATTTGAGTTAAATTTTTTACGTTCAAAAACTAAATATAGTATCGTTCACCAAACAGTTTGTACAAAAAATAAAATTTAATTTTGAATATAATTATTATATACCAGTTACATAATAATTTCAGGGAACGCGAAAGAAATTTTACTTCATTAGAGATTAAAATTGGATTTTTTTCTATTTTGAAACATAAAACGTCCAAGTTCTAATCTTTCGGGTATAGAAATGTTTTTTATTCATTGCATAATCTAATTCTATTCAGTATGTGTTTCTGTAATTGTTGTATTATAGAAGAAAATTTTATTTACTGTTTAAGCTTATTGATTTGTGAAATTTCTAATCTTTTAAAACTATTTTGATCATCAAATACCAATATATGCTTTACTAGTTTCAACATTTATACCGACTAAAACACAAATGAATTGGAATTCATTTATAACAGACCTGATATCAGTTTTTAAATTAATTTAATTCCTCCGTACCTCGACTTTTTAAAAATATTTAGCACAAAATTCACTTGCATCTCGTACTTCAGTTAGATTATTTCTACGAATTATATGCAACTCATGAAGCTTGTTTCTATTTGTGTATTATATAAAACACATAATACATATTTTAGAAATTGTATATACACAATAAATGAATATATGTACTGCAGCAACGATTCACATCTAATGCACCACATCATGCAGCTAAAATTATATCAACTGTGAATAAAAATTGGACAAAATTTTGCAATGGACGACTAACCACATCTCAAATAGTTCCAGTACATTGTGAATTGTACGCAAATTTGTGTTAGTTAGCAGCATAAAATCGAACAATGGTTGGTTTGTTTCGGTTACATTAACGTTCCGTTTTGAAGAAACTCGAGGGCTACTTTGGGAGGGACCTCGTCATTTTGAACCGCGGTCAGATGACGAGGACGACACCTGAGCCTGAAAGTCAGCTCACCCCTCCCCCAAGCGAGGACCAGAAACGCATAGCAAAAGGCCGTCAGACACCAAAATTAGGTTTAAAAAAATTCTATCTACTTGTATTTTTTATTTTCTTTCATTACAATTGTGATATGAAAGAGGTGTATGATTGGAAGAATGAATGAAAAATGAAAGGATGTATGAATGAGATATCTAATGTGAATAATATAACATTCCCTTACAGATGTTTACCCCGTTATAGTAGCGGCGATTGGTACGAAAAGTGAAGGGGGGGGGGAATTTATAGAAAATACCCATAAATATAGGGGATAGACAAAAAAATTTAAAAATTTGATAAAATTAGTTGGTTTCCCGTTTACTATTGGTTTTTCATAATCCCTAGTTTTAGACAGCTAAAACAAAATAAAAATTTAATTTTTTTTCTCAAAAAGTGACTCCTTAGCCCCGACCCCCCCGGGCCCCCGACTCGCACTCACTGCCCCGTCAAGTAAAACTAGCAATTACGTTAAAATCAAAATTTAATTTAGGCCCAACGGTAATTAACCGTTAGTATCGGAGATGGAGAACCCCAGAGTCCGTGTGCTACGAGTAAAACAATTCATCCCTGGCGCGACACCTGAACTTGCACCCCCTTTCCAAACTTCCGCATCACCAGCGGGAGGAAATTTGACCCTCTACGTATGATTTAACGTGCAACAGGCCCAATACAAAATGGATCTTCAGTGGAATTGGGTTTCGAACCTGGAAGCTCTCCGACCCTGAATTCGAGACCTTACCACTAGGCCACCGTGATCTATAAAACCAAACGAACTTCACTTCGTTGTGCAGAAGCCGACATATAATGAAATGCTTAATTTTATAAAAATACAGCGTTAAAATTTTTTCTAAAATGTTTCGCGCAAACAGGTGCATCTAAAAATGCGAATCTTGCAGTATACTCGTCTCTTTATTGCATAGCTGCGTGCAATTATCATTGTTTCAGTAATCAACTGCAAAAATACTGAAACATCTGAAATTCTCTAAAGTTTTTTGAGCAACATTTACGGATATTGCGTGGTGACGTATTTATCTATTTTTAAGAATATGCACTCTAGAGGAAAAAAAAAATCAGTTAAAGTGTCGCATGACACAAAAAGATCAGACAAAGAATATATAAATTGGAAACACTAAACAATTAAAAAACATTTAAAAATTGTGAACATCGAAATTTTTTTAAAAATTAATAATTTAAAAATTGTATAACTCGAATTGAAAACAATAGAAATTATCAATGCAATTAAGTTTGGCAAAAACATTTTCAAATAAGCGGTTATTTCTAAAAATTCTGGTTGGTACAGCAAAATGAAAACATATAGAATATATCATTCATCGCAATATTGGTATAACTCGAAAAACACGAATTTGGAGTTATGACCATTCCCAAAATTGTAAATTCACCTTCTTTGGGGCATAACAGAATTCCTAAGAGTCCTTTTAGTAATGCTTAATCCATCAATTAAGCTTGCGATTCCTACATTTCAACGAAATATTTAACCTTCCAGCGAGCGCGCGTTTGCAAGAAATATTTAAATTGTGCATCGTATTACATATTTGTATCGTTATTTTATATATTTAAGTGCAATTTTATTTATAAGATCTTTGTTTACTATTATTCTAATAAATACAGATAACATAAAAGTTGCATTTATTTTTGTAAAACACGATAAATATATGTAATACGATGCACGATATGTCATAAAATTTGTGTAAGCCCGCCCGCTGGAAGGTTAAACTAGTTTATCTGAAAATTCATATTTCGACTAGTGCCGGTATTGCAACCATGAACGATATTGTAAACATACAGAATTTTTGAAGCAAATTTCGGTGGAATTGTGCAATGTTTATGCAAAATGATGAAATTTTTGTCTGGTTGGTTGATGGGTTTTATTGACGCAAAAGCTATGTTTGCCTATGCTTGCACCAAGCTTATGGTGAGTGAAACAGGAGCACAGTGATAAAACATGGTGATAATATAAAAGGTATTTAAAATACTAAAAGTATTTTGCAGGGTATAAAATAAATTTAAGTGCTATTTTATCAATGAACGCTGATGCATTATATAAACACATACCAGTCTTCCGGTAATCCATTTTTAGACTCTTCTCTCATAATAAGTTATTACAATTTAATATTTTCGCTGGGCGATTATAGGTCCAGTGGTTGTCCGCAGGAAAATTCAATCTTATTTCGGAAATTTTATTAGCCAACTTCCACTAGTGACACTTAGTTTACATTACAAGTTAACTGTTAACTGTCACAGATTGTATTGCTGTTTTTGCTTGATTGATTGATTTATTGATTAAGTTAACATCCCATTTTGGAGACCCACGAGGACTATTTTGAAACGGATTTCGTAACTTTGGACAGAGGTTGAAGACACTTGGGGGTCTATTCTGGTACCCCCGGTTGGGTTGGGAGACGTCACTTTTCCCGTTGTTAACGACGGGAAAAGTAACGTCTCCCCATTCAGTACAGAACTCCCTCAACCAGCGGCTTACCAAGAGTAATGCTGACATAGTTATATTTTATGCTCCCTCGCTGCATTTGCGTTATAGAGTGAAATAAGTATTTTACTGTTTTGGCTTAGTTGCACCTGCTGAGACTGGCAACGTGTAACCTGTTCTTCTTCTAAATCCTCCAATTGCTACGCCACTAAACTGGACACCTTTTGCAATCTATGATCGCTTCAAAGAAACAACCTTTACTCTTAAATACTAAAGGCAGAAATAGAATTACTAATCACGGCTTCACAGAAAGAACTTTAGGTCTCAATGCAGGAATTTTCTGTTTTGTTTACTTACATTAAAACCTTGATTTTATTTGCATTTAGAAGAGTCCATTGACTTAGCATTACAGAACAGAACGCCGTCTTTTACCCCCCGTACCCGTGAGCATTACACCGGAATTACGTAGTTAAATAAACAAAACAGAAAACACGTCCATAGACTTCTCGCATATTCCTTGCTTGCGATATGCCGCAATCGCCTAGTGGTAAGGTTTATAAGCAGGTAAGCCTCCACGATATCTCCACTTCGGGGCCAGATCTTAGCAGGTTCGAAACCCGATTCCACTAAAGATCTCCCATGCATGTGGACCTGGTGCAAGTTAAATCCAAAAATGAGGATCAAATGCCTTCCCACTGGTGTGGTGCGGAAGATTGGAGAGGGAGTTCCAGCTCAGGTATTGTCTTCGTCATCTGATCGCAGTTTCCGTCGCAAAGGCCTGGACACCTCTTTGCGATCGTCGGTCTTTTCAGAAAACCAACTTTTATTCTGAATTAGACAGACATAGAATTAATGATCATGTTTTCATAAAAAAATAAAGTAAAATAAAATCTTTAAGTCACAATGGCTTTCTTGCAGATTCCCTGTTTCGCTAAGGTCGTGGTGGCCAGGTGGTAATATCTCGGCATCGGAATCGGAGGACAGGTTTGATTGCAATCTCATTTCAAAACCCCGGTAAATTATGATGGTGAAAAAGTTCGACGGAATTTCCATTAATTTAGAATATTAAACGATATATATTTCAGATGTATACAACATATTAGGTGATAGCTTCATCATCGAAGCAAACAACAAAACTTTATCAAAAAAAATTCACTATTTCTTAAAATAGCATACCATTTTAATTACTTAACATTTTAAAAAAAATAATTGCTTTAAAAAAAAGAATTCCAATATAAAAATTGAAGCCTTATATATATATATATATATATATATATATTGTTGACATTTGAATTTTCAATATGAACAAAGACATTTTGATGTAGATAGTAACTCTTTTTTACTTGTCCTACCTAGCATTCATTAGATAAGAACTTGAAGTTTGCTTATTAACCCTCTGACTGCGTATCCCGCGATTTCCACAGGTTGGAAGCAAGTCTGTTTTCTGCTGCATCCTGCCATTTTCACAAGTTAATGTGTTTACTTAATACTTTTATAGCGTTGGATCATATTATATTAATAGATAACAACTCGCTTGGTTCAACGGTATTTGAACACGTTTGCAAACGTTGCATCTAAACAATGATTGAAAAAAAATTACACAGTCAGAGGGTTAACAGGCATTAGAGATGTGTAATTGCAGATAATGTTCATGGAATATAAAGAATTTCTGTGAGATGTCCAGCAGTAATTCAATAAAATATCCCTAAAATCTCTCCCAGTAAGTTCTCAAGAAAGATTTCTGATACAAAAAGTTCGCATGTATTCTTGTTAGTAGAGAATAAGTAGCATAGTAACATTAACGACCCGTTTTATGCTCAAGGGTGTTCTACATTCGATCATAATATCACCCATATGATTAATCTCTGAATGATATTTTTATTTCTAGAACAAAATTTGAGAAATATAAGGCATTTGCATTTAACAAACCCAGAAATTCCGTATATATTCGGACCACAATCATCCTTTCCCGGAGGCATATTTACAAACCCTACCCTGATAGAACTGAGGCAGGAAATCAGTCAATATCATTGGCTACGAGAAGCAGTGACGTCGTTTTCAGCTCTCGCACGTAGCGTATGGCAATCATAACAAAACAAGAGTCGTCCTACTTTTCTTCTCCGTTTTCCCACAGTTGAGCACAGAAAACATTCTTCCGTGGGTTGTAATATTTTTAAAAATGAAATTATTTTTTAAAATATCATAAAAAAATAAAACATTCCACGCTGAAAGAAATAATATTAATGAAAAGTGCACGCACGAGAGCAAAGAACGACGTCATCGGCTCTTCGCGAAGCTAGCCAATCATATTGTCCAATTTCCTGCCTCAGTTCTATCAGGGTAGGGTTTGTAAATATGCTGCCCGGAGGATTCCTGGTTCGAAATAAGATTCCACCACAAAGATCTGCCTCGTATCTGAGCTTGGCGAAATCTGACATCCAGAGTGTGACACATGTGGATCACTATTGATGTACTACCCTCCTGGTCATACCAGGACCAGGAAAATATATGCCGACCGAAGCTGATTTTCATTTTTTTTTTCTTTTCCCGTACATATTTTATGTCAAAATATCTCAAATTATTTATTAAAATCGTTGTATCTAATTGATCTCACTCCAAATACTGGCATCCAAATTTAAATATTAAAAAAGAAAGAAAGAAAGAGCATCAAAACCCTTATAGTAAAGGGATTTTCGAATTTTCGAGCGCGGAGTGTCAGCGTGGTGACGTCATAAAATCCCCCCACTGGTTCTTCGCTGAAGCCTCTATGGCTACTTGCACACACACCGATTTTTGTAGACCGTTTTCAAAATGCTCTATTTTTGCAGACGATGCGTTCCTTGCACACACGCCGATTCGTGTCGGTCGGTTTTCGGATGTCCATCTGGTCATTCTCGAATACATTATCAATTTCTTCTGCCATACTTGAAAAAAATAACACAATAATTAACCAACATATCACAAACTAAAATCACTATTTAAATACTTTAAAATTTTTTTACGTATTTAAATAAATTTTTGAAATATTAATTTTACTTAACTTACTACCTTTATTATTAGTATATTTAATCGATAATAATAATTACATCTGAATTTATCATAATGAAAATCTTTTGAATTGACAAAAGTATATTATAACTTAAGTAAAATCGAGTTAATTCGAGCTAAATACTGAACTAATATGAAGTGCAAATGAAAAATATATATTAATTTTTCAAACCAACATAATCTATGCTTATTTTCATTTCAAAAAAGAAAAAAGGAATAGTTTAACGGATGTTTTATTTTTCTTTTTATTTAAATGTGAAGATTAGTTAAAAATACCTTTCTCATATACTAAAAATGTCGCCGAAATATCGGAGATCAATTTGAATGGAACAAGAAATTTTTAATAAAAATGTGTGAATCATGAAATGTAAACCGACAAATTCGACAATAATATAATTTCAATTTTTATGCATTTATTCAAATGTAAAATGTGCTTTAATAACTGATAAAAACCGTACATAATTTCTAAGTAGTAAATTATTTTTTTAGTTTATGAAATTCTCAATGTTTGTTGAACGTCATATAAAACGACAGTTTACATTATTCAAAATTCAGGCACATTGCCTCGAAAGCCTATATTGGCTCATAAATTAATTACAAAGTTCAAGTGTTATTTAGTTCTTAAAACTAAACTAAATTGCAACTAAACAGAAATAAATACTAAGTGAATTATTAAGTGAAAGCCATGAAAAACAAATACTCGTTTAGTTTTCCATTTTTAGCTACTAAGTTTTACTAAAACGTTTCTAATTTCATTTCCGATTATCGTTTTAGTAAAATAAAAGAAGTTTTGGGATTAGATGTCATATAGTATGGTCAGTTATTTGACTCCATTACGTACATTATGTAAACAATGAACAAAATAGGTGCAAGGCCACTAACAGAACATGGGTTAAATAATCTACAGCAATCTGAAGTTTCAAATTACGTTGTTAAAGCATCCATGAATATAAAATTATACATGACTCAATTGAAATCATATTCCCGTCGAACAAGCTGGTCGCCGAAGACGGCTAATTCAAACTCAACTAACTCTAAATCGGAACTAAAAAGAAATAAATATTAAGTTACAACAATGAAAAACGCTTCTTTGTTGTGCCCTTTTGTACATTCTTGTACAAAAATACTGTTGTCGAAACAAATGCTTGATTAGTTTTCCATTTTCAGCTATTAAGTTTTACTAAAAGGATTCTAATTTCATTTCCGATTATCATTCTAGTAAAATGAAATAAGTTTTGGGATTACATTAAGAAATAAAAGTGAAGTGAAACGAAAAAAATGTTTTTGATTTTCGGCAGAAAATGGGTTCGCAACGTGGGCGGACACCTTAAAAATTGACTTCGCAATACAACCAAATTATAATGTGTTAATATTAAGAATTCTTGTGATAATAATCTAACACTGTGGAAAGCAATCATTTCAACATTCGAAAAAATTTGAATTTCCATTTATTGCGTTAATAAATCAAAACTAAGGGAGAAACCATGTGAAAATAACAAATTTATATTTATTTCTAAGGCTGTCGGTGAGTAAAGTTGTTTTGAGAATTATTTTTATTTATAAGCGAATTATGTTAAATGAAAATTCATTAGAAAATTATGTTAAATTAACTATAACTAACTTTAAGGCATTGCAATTATTCAACAAAGATTTATTAAGCTAATTAAAAATAAATAACAAAGCAAGTACAAAATGTAATTAAAAAATAGAAATAAAAGTATGGAATGTATGCGGAATCATTAATATTATTTTAAAATTAGAAAAACCGACTTGTTCAAATGTAAAAAAGCATATATATATTTTCAGTGACGCCTAAATGTTAAATCGCTTGGTTTTTTTTAACAAGCTTAATCCGCCACTGATAACCATTATTTTTAACTATCCATTAAAAATTTCTTTGTGTATAAGTAATTTTCTCATTCTTATACTGAAAATATCAATAAAAAAATATCCCTAAAAATATTATTCAATATTTTTTTAAAAATGTTACTAATTTTATTATTTCGCCACGAGAGCGAAGTCGATTGGCGTGTGTGCAAGCGCCAGTAGGTTTACATGTATCACTGGGACACCCCACAGCTGCCGATGTCGGCGAAGTGTAGTGGCAATTCTCGGCAGCCGATCGGTTTTATGTAGGCGCCGGTACGTGTGCAAGCTCCAACTCTTCTCTATACACTACTAATGGAATGTTGCAGACCGGTCTGAAACCGGTCGGCACGAATCAGTGTGTGTGCAAGGAGCCTATGTACCAGCCCTTATATTTCTCTGGCCCTGGGTCATACGGGGAACATGTGCATATGCTCTATAGAACGAGAGGTAAGCAGATGGCGATTATCACTGTACGAATTGTGGATGGATTGTTAATTCTTTCCACAGGTGCAGCCAGTACAAAGCGGTTTTCTTTGAAGAAGAGGTGTTTGTTTGGGGGGAGGGGTGTTCGGCAGAGGACGACAGAAAGAGGAGCTTTTTCATTGTTCTGTCAGACTGCTGAAATGTCCAAACTAGACTTATCTAGCGAAACTCATTGTAATTTTAAAGTGTATTCCGAATTTAGTGACTCAGTACAAAGTTACTGTAATCCAAATGTAAGGTATTGCAACTAAATATTTGAAGTTTAGTTTCGAGTCTATGCGGAGAGTTGAAACTCAACTTCAATATTTATTTATTTACTTATATTTAAAACCCACACCTGATCGGCCTACCGGAAAGGGTTCGAGGCCTTTAGCAGACCGGTGGGGAACCCTTTCAGATAGGCCGGACCGGTGTGGGTTTTAAATAAATAAATAAATATTGAATTTGATTGACTCAACTTCAATACGCTTCGAGAGCCAAGCACCACCCTTTGGTGTAGCATTGAAATTTAGAGAGGGGATGATGGCTCAAGCACAGTCCTCGTATTTTGACAACTGTTCAAAATCATGAGGTCCATCCCAAAACAGGTAAAATCAATACTAAACTTTAACTAAACCAATGCTGCTTGCTTCTCGATCGATGGATCGTCGTTTTGAGGCCCACTTCCATCAAATGTCCATCATACATGGAAGGTTACCTCACGTTAAATTTGTGTGGCTTAAGCGTTCTCAGGTTGGTTTGGTGTGGATGCTGAAGAATGGGTTTCCGGCCCATGTGTTGGCTTTAGGGTTCAAAATTACAAGACTTCATACCAGTAATCTTCGTATATCTTCAAAACAAAATATAATCAAATCAAATCTCAGTTATTTTTTATTTCCATAAACTTTATAGTGAAATTTCACACTAAAATTCTTAATTTGAATATTTCTCTTTTATTAACAATATATACTTGCATTTTGCATCGTATTACATATTTATATCGTTCTTTTATAAATTTAAGTGCAATTTTTATTTATAAAATTTTTGTTTACTATTAAGCTAATAAATACTGATAATTTAAATAAAAGCTAGATTTATTTTTGTAAAACAACACGATATATTTATGTCATACGATGCACAATATGCCGTAAAATTCGTGTAGGCACGCCCGTTGGAAGGTTAAAAAAAGTTTTTTTTAAATAGCTGGCAGCTATTAGAAGTTAAGGGCAGTGGCGTAACTACGGAGGGGAGGTAGGGCACGTGCCTTGGACCCAATCACAAGGAGGCTCAAAATTAAGGAATCAATTGGTTGCATTTAAAAGAAAAGTAGATTTTTTAAAGCTCTTATTCCCAAGAATTTTAAAAATTGAAATGGTTTCAACAAAGTGTGGGCAAATCTTAAGAATGCAATCTTTTTCACAACCCAGAAACCTCAAGATGCGAATAAGTAACAAACAATATTATATTTCAGAGATTTACTGACCAAAACCTTCATCGTAGAATTAAAAGCTTGTTTAGAGTTCCTATCCTACTGAGACACAAATTTGTGTCTCGATGGGGTGGGAGATAAGGGAAGATAGTTAGGAATCGAATATCACCACAGGGTTTCTTATGGTTTCTAAAGGTATGCCCGATTCATACTGAATGGATATCGGTTTCTTCGGAAGTTGGTGATAAATGGTTAGCAAAAATGTGGCATTTTTATTCTCATTCATCAAAGAATATGAATGAAGAACGAAAAAAATACCTCCATTTTTTTGGCGTAGTGTAGGAATACTCCAGAAACTTTAAAAGACGTAACTTCACTCTATTACTTAGCTATCTTTACATTGTTTCTAGTACTGAATATTTTCATAATTTGTATGTTGAAAATACGATAGTGTTTATTTTAAATTTCATTTCGCAAACCCAAATGCAATTGTTCAAAAAAAATACTGAAAGAGAGAGAGAGAGAAAAAAAAAACTGTATAAAAGTTTGCAATTGCAAGTAAAAATTAAAATTCCGTATTGGCGTTAAAATCAAGACAAACGAAAGCAATTTCTTTAATAATTAACGAGAACAATTATATAAAGAAAGGAAATTCAGTTCCTGCCGTAATATGTATATATGTGTAATACTTGATTATGGGCAAAGAAGTAATATAAATATTTTTTTTCGTTATTATTCGCATGTGTAGGGAAGTTTCTTACAAACAATTTTGAATTTCTTACTTGAGCCATATTTAAAGCATTAAAGTTAGAATCGATCAGATTTTCTGAGAAAATGAAGCGAAATTTTGTAAAAAAATTTTTATGTGTAAATAAATGTCCTATAAACTCAAAAACGTTTTATATATTATTTTTTAAGTTTATTTACACTTTTAATCATTTCACTCCCCGGTATATAGCTTCCGAAAAGAAAATGAGGATCACATTTCAAAAGAAAGATGTGGGACGCAGTTTTGGAATTTGGATTGGGCGCCATTTTATGTAGGTACGCCACTGGTTAAGGGTCGATAGCCCTGTTCATCGTCTATTTTTCAACCTACACATGCGACTACTTCATTGGAAAGCTCTCACCGATTAAGTTCTCTTTCATCTTCTCTCAGCCATCATTGATAGAAAGATGCTCTAAATCAGGCAAATTATTGCCTCATCATTACGAACAACTTTTGTGCTAAAAGGTTTTTGCTAGCTGCTGTCCCCTTAGAAATTAGGAGTCAATAACCCCTCCTTATAAGAACAATATACATTTAAGATTTGTTGTTCTTATCTCATTCAAGGTGTTGTACTACTGTGGTGTCTGAACCTCACTTGTGCATGGAATAATGATCTTTTGGAAATAATTAGCTAATATTAATTAATCCTTGAAGTTATAATTTGATTCAATAATGACATGTATCCACAAACATATCTAGAGTCCCATAAACTCTTAGTTGAATCAATACGACAAGACCTTACCAAAATAGAATGCATTAACTAATCAGTGGCGTACCGACCGGGGGTAAGGGGGTATCGTGTCCCGGGGCCAGATTTGGGGGTGTCATAGAGTCAAAACATTACTTTTATGCTATTTTTAAGTTACTTTTATGCTATTTAAACCGGGCATCATTTGCGCTTGCTAGGCCACTGATGACGATTGGAGAAAAAAAAGCATATTATGGTCCGAGCACTACTTACCTTCGCTACGACACTGGTCATGTTCACAAAACTTTAATGCGTTTATGTCACTTTTTAAATTGAAATGCGATTAGGGGGCGACAAAATACCATGACTAGGCTAAGCCACTGATGAGGACCAGAATGCAGTGGCGTACCAACATAAAATGGCGCCCAGGGCAAATACCAAAATTGCGCCCTTTCCCCTCTTTATCGTTGGAAAGGTGATTCTAATATTTTTCTGAAAATTTTTTTTTTTTTTATAAACGTTTTTTTTTTTTGTTTTGTTTTGTTTGGTAAGAAAGGGTCCTCAAAGGTAAACGGAATCGGGTATTTTTTCCGTGCGTCAGTCTCTGCTTATTGAAACTAGGAATGAGATTTTGGAATACTAGGAAATACTTTTCTGATAATTATTTGTCACGAATTTCCGAAGTAGCTGATACCCAATCAGTATGAATGAGATACAGTGAGAAACCGCGAGAACCCCTACGGGACTAATCTATTTTAAATTATCTTCCCTTATCTCCCACTCCCCAGGACGCAAATCTTTGAAAAAGGACATCCCTTTGAAACCAGCTTCCACTTTCAGTTATAGATGAGGTTTTAGTCATCAAATCTGTAACATAATTCTATTTGTAATTTTGTCGCAGCTAGAGCTGGTTTCCGAGTTGTAGAAAAGACTTATCCTTTAGGTTCTACACTTTAATGAAGCTATTTTAATTTTTAAGAATCTTTAAAATAAGAGCTTAAAAAGAACGAACTTTTTCTTAAATACAACTAATTCATTCCTTAATTTTGCGCCCAAGGCATGTGCCCTACCTGCCCCACCCTAGTTATGCCACTGCGCGGGATGGCGAAAAAAATCATTATATGACTCGAGCGCCATTCACCCTTGCTAAACCAATGCATTTAATTAGTAGAGAAAACTACACTCTTAGGTTAATTGCTGTTGTATAAGGATTGCATGTATTTTACTAAACTTAATTTAGACAGAAAGGAATCTACATTCGCCTTCCGGTTTACCAACAAAATTTATTTTTATAGCTGCAACAAAGCACACAAACATACAAATAATTTTTTTAAAGTCATAAATGCTAAATTCTCCAATTAAAATTGAATTACTTATCATATAAAGTAAGTCCTAAAGTTCAAAGTCAAATCTGCACGACTTCAAGAGTTTACGTCTATCATTCTGATTTATAAAGGGGTGGGAATTATTTGCACTTTAATTTGGATCAAATTCACTTTGAAAAAAATAATGTGCACTCATAACAAATATATTGCACGCGAAAAGAAATTATTCCACTATAATTAAATTTATTCAGCATGAAAAAAAAGTTTGAACTTTGAACAAATATGATGCACTCAAGAAAAAATATTATCACTTGCATTAATTACTTTCCACTATAATAGAACTGTTTCTACTTTGAATAAACTAAATACAGCGTAGTTTTTGCAGTCGGCAACATTGCATTGATTGGATTGCTGCCAATAGGGAAAATCATCCCAGTTTTTGGGGATTTACTATCGCAGAAGGGAAAAAGTCCGAGAATAAGTCAAAGCCGGAAATTTTATCCGCCAAATTAGTAACACTGGCTGATTGATAATATGGCTCTGCACCGTACGATTGCCGCGACTCGTGCGTGTGCACCGTTGCTTCTCTATAGGGGTGCAGTGGAGCCGGAACACCGTTCTGGCGCTTCACGAGAAATAAAAAAGAAAAAATTGTGAAAATGTCCTTAGAATAGCGCGATTTTTGTCACCCAGGTTACAGAGTCCTGGCACAGCTTTTCTTGCGACAATATCGCTGCTTCTATACCTATTTTTTGCATCTTTTCAAACTGAAATGAGTCCGCTTTGGCCTAGTGCTAAACTGTCGGCCTCGGAGGGCTCCAGGTTCGAAACCCGATTTCACTAAAGATCAGTCGTGTAGTGGGCCTGTCGCACGTCAAATCATAAATATGGGGCCAAACGTCCTCCCGCTGGTGTGGTGCGGAAGTTTGGAGAGGGGGGGTACTAGCTCAGGTGTTATCCTTGTAATCTGCCCACGGTTCAAAATGACGAGGTCCGTCCCAAAATATCCTCATTTTACTTTAAAATCAGCACAACAATTAAAATAAACTAATGAACTAAACTCAAAGTAACAGAACTTTTGAAGGTGGGAATTTAAATCCATTGTGTTTAGTTTAGTTTATTCATATTAACGACCAGCTAGGAAGCAACAGAAGGATTACTTTTGGACGGACCTACTAATTTTACAACGCAGTCGGATGACGAGGACGACACCTGAGCTGGCACCCCCTATCCAAACTTCCGTACCCTACCAACGGGAGAACGATTTAATTGTGTGAAAAACTCCTTCTATAAAATGAATGAAACTGAGTGGAATTTGAAAATTTTATTGACTGATGTCAGCAGTGTAATAACAAATAGCTTCAGAGATGTTCCTGACCTTCCCTTCCGACGATTGACGTACTATTTTCATGTAGTTAAAAATACTAATGGCAAACTACTTGGCATTACAGACAAAGATGAAAAAAAAAAGATATTAAATGTCTTCATTTTTGCTCCGATGACGATACCTTCAACGTAGTTACTGTATTTTTTTAAAGAAATGAGAGGAAAAAAATTATGTCAAGATCGCAATACTCACAGAATACTTTAAATCGGATAGTTTACCAGAAATATTTATCGATATATAGGTACTAGGAATTATTTTCATATTACCAATAAAGGATTAGAGGCAACCAATGCGGTGATAAAAGAGGAAGATACACTCCTGCTCAAAAAATAAGCAACAAAAACGAAAAGACGCGGTGCACATGCAAAACGGTGAATTAAAACACACAATTTACATATGAGGTAGAGGTCACATCGCCGAATGCAAATAGGCAACCAAAATTAGCATAAAACACAATCTCGCGGTCACAGCGCAACGACTTAAAAAGGGGCTTGCCGGACATATGCTTCAGTTTGCAAGCTGCTATAGTTCCGCGGAATCCGAGATGGCCAAATCGGAAAGCATGAGTAGAAGAAACCATTTGCACGATGAGATGCTTTGGAGGGCTGTCGGTATGCTGTAAGCTGGTGCAAGACAATCTGCTGTTGCCAGAGGACTGAATGTACATCGTAGTGTCATCCATAGGCAGTGGAATCATTACCAAAGGTATCAAAACGCCAGTAGAAAACGTGGGTCTGGACGCCGGAGAATCACCACAACGGCAGACGATCGCTACCTGTTGCAATGTGCCCGACACAAGAGGACACTAACAGGTCTAACACTAACTGGCGTTGCAGCTCTCTGCTGCTGCAGGAAGGTCTATGTCCCACCAAACTGTGTTACGCAGACTGCATAAAGGAGGACTGTTGTTTGTGTACCTTTGTCTCCAGCGCACGTCAGAGCGCGGTTGCATTAGACCCATGAACATCGCAGTTTGACACCAGAGCAGTGGGGCCACGTACTCTTTACGGATGAGTCTCGATTTAACATCCAGAACGATTCCCGAAGGGCAATGATATGGCGAGAGCCAGGGACACGCTATCGGGCACCAAAGAGACCATTACAGAGGTGACGGGTTACTTGTCTGGGCAGGAATAGAAACGAGCAGCTGAACCGACCTCTACGTGTTCTCTGGGGGGTTCCGTCACAGCTAACCGATATCGCGACGAAATCCTACGCCCTCTTGTGCGGCCTTCTATCGCTGCAATGGGTACCGACGCGATATTTATGAACGAGAACGCCCACCCGCGCCGCATAGAGCACGATTGGTGCGAAGTTATCTGGAGAGTGAAACCCTTCCACAGATGGCGTGGCCTACTAGATCACCGGACCTGAATACCATAGAGCATGTGTGGGTCATGTTGGGAAGATGGATTGCAGGTCGCAGAGTGCCGCTAGGCGCCCTCCACGAGCTCCAACAAGCCTTACTACAGGAATGGGCATTACTGCCACAACAAGCGATCAACGACACTATTGCCAGCATGCCTCGCCATTGTCAAGCATGCATTTCAGATAGAGGGTATCGTGCCCGTTATTAGCGTGTGGTTCCCATTGCACATTCTGCCTACCAATTTGGGCTGTCGCGTCGCGACGGCCGTAATATATGTGTTTTTGTTTGTCTTTGCTTTATTGTTTGATATGTGGTCTAGTAATGCCACACCTACCTCGTGTACAACTTTCACGCGTTTCCATTAAATAGTTTGTTTTATTCCGAGTTTTGTCTTTGTTGCTTATTTTTTAGCAGAAGTGTACATTTCGTGAGCGTCTCCCTGTTGATCAGTTCCTTGAAGTGTTTGAAATGCGATTGTGAAAAAATTGTCAAATGAACGTGATCCAGTTAACCCGAATTACCAATAATTTTACATACAACCGTATGTAAAATGGCTTGTATGTCCCCACAAAGGTTTGGACAAAAACCAAATCAGTGGGCAAAATTAGAGGTCAAAATTCTAAAAGAAAAAAACGGAAAACAATCTGTGTTTTATTTGCCATCTTTACAGTTTAAACAGAATATAGATGTAGAAGTGGTCCATTCGCATGAAAGAGTATATCTCATATGGACCTCACATGATGTATATAAAACTGAATACAATCACTGTGTATGGAAAGTGACAGTATCTACCCCTGGCAGTAACGATTCTGTTTCCATATATTCGTGTTCTGTTTTTGCAAAAATTATATTCGTAAAATAACTTAGGCATATTAATACGTATGGGGCAGAAGAAAGCGCCAAACGAATCTAAATGTTCACCTCTTGGGCAGAAACGTAAAAGAGGTCGGCCCACTAGAACCAAGAATGCTCATTTAATACAATAAGTATTTTTTAGTATTGTATTATTTTTTTTATAATTTCTTTATTCTCAATTATGTTCTTTTACTTTGTGCCAAAAGTAACTTTCACTCGTGCTATATACATTTTTTAAACCTTTTTCATTTTTTGTAATAAACTTTTTTATAATATGTATATACTTTATTTCCTATTTTTAGTTAGCAATCTGCCCAATTTAAAATTTTTGAAACTATGCCATAAAAATTGAATTTGAGTACAAAGTTATCGAATTATAGTGCAAGGTATTCGAATTGTAGCGCAAAGTATCCGAATTATAGTGCAAAGAATTCGAAATATAGTGCAAAGTATTCGAATTATCGTGCAAAGTATCTGAATTATAGTTTCATGTACCAAGTGCATACTATCTAAATTGAAGTGCAATTATATATTTTCTTTTGTATTTATATAAAGTAACACGTATTTTGTTGTTGCTCTTGTTATTGCAGCGTTGACGAAAGTCATAACGTACGAAAATAAAACTGGCAGTGTATGTCTATAATTTTTAAAAAATTGGCCGTTTACGCAAAAAAATGTATACCGCCCGAACAGGGACTCGAACCCTGGACCGTTAGGTTAAAAGCCTAACGCTCTACCGACTGAGCTATCCGGGCTCTGTTAACTGGCTCAAACTGATAATTCATGTGCACAGTTCGAGTTATCATGACTGTTTTAATTTTCTGTGTCAAAATAAACCTATCAGGATAAGCTAACTACAAGATAAACAATTAATTTAAGTATAAAATTTAAAATACTCATTTTAAATTTATGGAATATTTATGAATTAGAAAATATTAGTTTCAAGTTATTCTCAAATTAATTTTATTCTCAAATTAAGCTTATAAAAATAAATATACAAAAGTTACATTTTTAAAAATGAGTCAGTAATTGCTTTCAGGTTTCGAATAATTTTTAACTAGATTAATAACTCCATTCTCTTTCTTACGCATAAAAAAAAGATGAAGATAAAAGCATAAGTATTTCAGTTTTCGTGAATTAGATCGCATTTTGATTGCTAAATAAAAAGGGGACAGCATGTCAACTAATGAATTATTTACGCGCTAATATTAAACCTTTGCGGCGCAGTGTGCCACCTGATGACACACCTAATATCACTCGCTCTCAACCGTTAAATTCAACTATAGATGGAAAATAATAGGTTTAGGATAGGGCTGATAGTACTTCTTTTAGAATGTATGTAGCAGCCTTATGAAATTTCTTTTCGGAATTATTAGAGATAAAGTTTGGGGAAATTCCTTAACTCAGAGATAAGAAATTTTTTCAGTTTTGGACGTCTACAATTTTAGCAAAGTAACTCGAAAATGTTCCTCCAATATTCTTGAAGTTTTAATTTATGATTTTCTGTAAGATTAATCAATGTTTTCTGAATGTATCAAGGTGACTCTTATATGAAGGGGGTGACCCCAAAGGGGACAACCCCCCACTCGGAATGAAGTAAATTAAAAAAAAAAAAAAAAACATTTTTTTTTTTTGTAGATTCTATGTATAAACAATAAACTAAACCCATTCGTGATGCTTTTTCATCAAATTTCAAAACATTTAACGCCTTGCGCCGCAAAGCGTTAATCAGTTCAGGGCCAACTTAAGTCATGGCCCAGGACACAACAATCGGAAGGCGCACATATAAAAGAAATTAAAATAAAATATTTACAAATTTCGGAATTATTTTGAAAAGACCATACAAAATGCTGTTTTTTAAGCACATCCACACACACTAAATAAACTGCGGCAAATTTACGCTGCCTCTCTACTGTTGTGAAGAATGCACCATTAGGGGACACAGGATTAAGTACTTTGGCATAGGGCGTAGAAATGTATAAATACGGCCCTGAATGTGGTTAAAAACGATTCTACAATTATTTTCTTACGAATAAAGAATTCCATTCTCTGTCTTACGAATAAAAAAAAAATGAAATGAAAGTTGAAAATATCGATAGATGTATTTCATTTGTCCAATTACATTTTGAAAGCATAATAATATTCGCAGTATTAAAATTCAAAAAACGCAACGAGTTAGATGAATGCAACTTGACACGTGTTTCTTATATCGAAATTGTACATCTGTATGAAATTTTGGACCAAATCTAAGGAAATTCTCTATTTTCTTCACTTTATTGCCAAATTGTACAAAACAGTGAGGTATTTACAAGGACATTTTAACACGCGCATAGCATGAATAAATACAGAATATATACATTTGCTAGTTATTGCGTGTTTTTACGCCAGTGAATATTTTAAATATTTATTTTCAGAAATTTTTCGCCCCATTTTCTCGTGTCAAGCTTTACACCCTTTGGACAAGCTGGGCTAGAGCTGATATTTAAAAAAAAAAATGCATTTATTTACATGCAAACGTATTTATTCGTATCGTGTTTTAAAAAATTGCAAAAATCATTGAAATAATGCATAGTATTCAAACTAATTTCATTGAAAAGATTATTTTTTCGAATAATAAGGTGGCATTATTTTTTTTTTTGGGGGGGGGAAATAGTTTTCGAAATTATTTCCCGAAAACATAAAAATCATAAATTAAACCAGTGGAGGTGTTCTACCCTAAATTTACTTTCTCGCGTACTTTCCAACCAGTGCATTTTGTGTTAAGCTTCGAATAACGGGGAAGAGAATTCAGCATGAGTTTTAGATTCGTTCCAATTAATCTATTGGCCCAATATTTGATATAGATCGATAATTTTGGTGCCCAGACAATATATCATACGAGAAGATCAATCAAGAACATTCTCCTTTTCGTTTAAGCAAAACTTTCCCTGACCTTGAAGATCGGCTTTCAATAGTCCCCTTAGGACATTCCTCCTTTTATATAGGACACTTCCTCAATCTTTATTTGATTGGAGAATGGTCGCATTCCATGAATCCAGCGACAGGGGGTTTCTTTGACACTTGAATAGGAATTGACAAAAACCCTTTCTCTTTTTTGGAGCGTCCAGAAAGGATGTAATAAAACCATTCTTTTCCCCCCCCCCCCCGATGACCAAGTTCCAGTTGTCTCGTTGCTAATGTTCAGAGGGCAGTTTCCCAAGGAACTTCTGGGAATAGCTGGCAAATCCTTTTTGGTCACATGGTTCCATAGTTCCTTCTATGTGGTCTCCGAGTCTTGTAGTTTCCTTAATTGATGCAACTTCGCCATTTCCACCCCAAACTCGGGAGAAAACGACTCATTTCCATCTGTGTCACCTTGTCTGTATCTCCGTGCGTGTGTGAACACGATAACTCGAAACGCAATAATTTCGAAAGATAAAATTACGTTCTATGCTCTTTACACCATAATTTTAGATCTGTGAAAATGTTTGCAATGTTATGTGTAATTAGTTTATAAACAGTTATATTTGCTTTATTTCGAAGCGTTGTGTATAAATTTCGTGTAATCTTGAATTAGACCAAAACTGTTTTTGTTACTTCTTTCTACGATAAACAGAAATGAGATTAAAGACATTTTAGTAGCATTTAATAGCTGAAAATGGATTGGTAAATAATACGATAAAATAGCATTTTTCTTTTTTTCTATTTAAATTATTTAATATTTATTTTTGTTTTGTATCATTTGCCTTATACCCAGAGATGTGGGGTGGGTAAATACCCAGTGGGTAGGTAAATATTTTTTGGGTATTTACCCAAGGCTTGGGTAAATACCCAAAAACTGGGTATTTTGCGAAAAAAATCGAATGCTGATTCACAAAGAAACATACAGAGTTGTATAAATACCTCCTAAAAAAAGTATTTACAAAAAAAAAGTATTTGTGAATGGTCATTCAAAATTATACTTAAAATTTATAAATACCCAAAACTGGGTATTTTGCAAGAAAAGTATTTGAGAATGGTGTGATTCAAAATGAAGCATTAAATTTATAAATACCCTTACACTGAATATTTTACGAAAAAAAATTGCAATTGTGAATGCTGATTCAAAATAAAACATATAAATTATAAATACCCCAAAACTGGGTATTTTTTTTTAAATATTTGCGAATGATGATTCAAAATGAAATAACAAGTAATATGTACCCCTAAACTGGGTATTCTATATAAAAGAAACGTAGCTTTGAATAAATTATATAAACAAAAAACAATTGCTATCAGGATTCAGAATAAAGTATTCTAAAACTTAACGGAATCGGGGGATAATTTAGTTTTTATGGTTTGAAACTTTGTCACTTACAATAGAATAATTATTTTTAACGCCGTTTATGTTATACTAGCCACAATCGGCGACCAGATTGTTCGCCGAGAATATAATTGCAACTGACTCTCTTATGCATAGTTTGATATTCACGGTTTCTTTAACAAAAAAAATTTAAACTTCAAATTGCGATAGACATTTAACCCGCGTTTTTAACGTAGCCTTGCACTTGTTCTGTTCCTTGTCTATATGAAAGTCCCTAATGGAGCCAAGTAACTGTTCATGCCAAGTTAAATCTAATTGTACGTAATCGACGCGAATTTTAATTTAACAAATTTATGTCAACATCGGAATAACGCGGCACGTTTTATGTCCAGCAGCATGTTAATTGGCTTAAAACATACTACTAAAATGAATTTAAACATAGCAACGATAATCGTTCAGTTTACCGGATTAATTCTTTATATACTTACTATCTTGAGGACTTTCTTTACAGATTTCACAGAAAAATTGATCAAATAAAAAAGAAAAGAAAATTCAATAGAATATTATATTAGCTTTCAACAATGGAAGAGAAACACGCAATTGAATATTTGTTTAAACAATGAAAACGGTTTGAATTTCATTGTAACAATGAATGAAAAAATATTTTTAAAAAATTATTAAAATTAGAGAAAAAATAAAATGAAAACGTAATTGTTATTATTGAAAAGATATGCTTTTAAATTTTCAGATGGTGTAAAAATAATTTTTGTGCTGTACTATTTTCGGTAGTTATTAAGAAAAAACTCCAAAATTTCTCTTAATTTTTAATTAATTAAAATTTAAGAAAAACAACGGTTACTAGGTGCACATTCCCACCCTCCAAAGTATGTTTGTGCCAAATTTCGTTGCTCTAGGCCTAGGGATCTGTCCTGTAGAGCGCCAAAACATACACATTCGCCTTTATTATTAGTAGAGACAGACAGTACCAGTGAATCTTGTGATCCATAATTAATTCACATTGCCATGCAGGAAGTCAAACATTCTTGTTTTGATTTATGAATAATTAGTCATTTACTTCGTGTCTATTAATATTACTGTAAACTTTGTATTAACAAGTAAAAAAAAAAAGGGGAAAGTTACCTTCTTGGAGCTTTTAATGTTAAGAATGATAAAACTATCCAATGTAAGTACTGTAATGTTGAGAACAAACTTGCCAATGCAAGCAAAATGGAGGGGAAAACAATGTTTCGAAAGTCTTGGTGGATTATAAAAAGGTTTTGAAAAGGATAAAATAGGTAATGAATTTTCTTTTAATCAGATTTCAACCATGACACTTACATCAAATTTAGAGTTTTAAGATAATTTAAGTATTGATATTAATGATCTAGATGTATACCGTCTAACCAGGAAACTGAGTGTGAGTGTCTATGTCTACTGTACCTTCAAATAATACAACAGATTCAGCAACAAAAATTTCGCATTTCTTGTTCCTGAAATCTTGTTACAAAAATAACTTACTTTTGTTGAAAGTAATATAAATGAATATTACTTTCAGAATAATTAACTTTTAAAAACTGTAGAACTGAAACATCTGCTAACTCATCAGCAATGTCTGGTACTTTGACTAATTAATCCAAAAAGAATTATAAATAATTGTATCTTTCATTTTAGTTTCTTTTATCAGCTCTTTATCATTTTAAAACCAAACTCAACATTTTCTTTTTTAAATTTAGATTTGATTTGATATTAAAGGCACATATTTTATGCAAGATCCATGATATAGTATTGCGTTTTTGTTTTTTCTTATTCACTTTTTTAGTTTTTAGAATTTAAAAGGTTCATATATTACAAGTTTTCTTATTTTTCTTTTATCTTATCTTATGTTCAATATATATTCTATACATATTTATATTATATAGAGACGTCATATTTCATAGCTGTGCCTGTGTTTTATATGAATAGAGGTAATTCAAAAATAAATACCCATTTTGGGTTTTTACCCATGTATATACCCAGGGTATTTACCCTAAAAAATAAATACCTGGGTATTTTACATCACTGCTTATACCAGATATTACTTCGGAATATTTTCAATTTCGACTTTCTTTATTTTTCATTGAAGTGTTGCAAATTTAGGTAATTTTGAATAATTGCAGTATTTTGATTTTCCATTTATGCTGTAATTTTTGATAATAAACGCATGAAAAGTATATGAATGGTTCTGAAAATTTAAAAAAAACTGATTAATCTGGAGAAAAACAACGAATATCCCACAAAATTGGAGAGTATCGAAGAAAAATCCTTTTTGCTTCTCAGTCTAGATTAAAATTCCTAAACTTACACGATAACTAAAATTCTGCTTAAATATCTACCTGGAATTTGACATATGTTTTGTTTATAATAATGTCTAGGAAATAAACCAATAAATCTGTGTAATTAGAATACGTTGCAAAGTTATGGAGGGAAGTTAAAGGGAAGGCCTTTCTCATATTACATCATTTTACCCAACTAGAAAGGAGATGACATGCCATTGAAAGCTGAATTGGAAGGAAATGGTTTTACAACATCGCTAAAAGTATATCTTGGAGTATAAAACATTTTTTTTAGCTTAGCTAAGGGCAAGTTTACTGCTGTTTTACAGCTCTTTTTATGTACAGAAACATGAAGGGCCGTTTTAAGGAACCAAAATTCTTATTTCATTTCTACTTCCTGTACTTGAGGCGAGCATTTGGTCAACACAAACACAGTTTTTCTCAGAGCTGTCTTAACAAATTTGAGCGCCCTGGGCTACAGTAATTTGTCCCCCAAACAGAACCCTAAATAGGAATTTTAGTGCCTAACGAAATTACTTACCTTATAAAATAATTCTGGATAAAAAAAAATAAAAAAACGCTTTACAATTTTGCAAATCGGCGCTTTTTCAAAATAGGAATTTGCAAGCCAGCTTCCACCTCCTAACATTTATGTATTATAAGTTTTTTTTCCATATCATATTCTATACATTTATTTAATACAATGATATACTTAATATTTAAATTAAAATAATAAGACATATATAATTACTTTGCATTTTATTTAGCATTTTTAAGATTTTGTATTTAATTATACAAAAATTCGCATTTAAATTTTTTTTTCCATAATATTCTTCTACATATCACATATACCAAATTAGAAGTTATATAACCAACAAACTAATCGTGTGGGACCATCTTCGTCAAGAAAAATACAAAGGCATTAAAATGAATCTATAAAGAAAAACAGTTTGGGATGGAAAGTTGCTATTCTGTGAGTCGATGTTTTCAGGTCATCTCATGTAAACATCATCTTGTTGTTCAACGCATTTCAAGACTGTTTCGGTAGCAATTAATCCATACCTATAAATTATTTTAACATCACTGACTTCACTCAGCTGTTCTTCAAGCTGAAGAAACGGTTTTTTTTAAGTGGTCATAATAAAATATCATTCACTTTTGTGTTGGAACTTATTGTATTAAACAAACGAATTAAAAAGAAAATATGCCAAAAAAATGCTGAAATCTAATATTTTTCGATTACCAAAAGTCGTTATATTTCAGTAAAATAAGGAACTGATAGTTCAAATTTCAGCTATCCAAAAAATTAAAAAATAAATTACTATTTGGAGAAAAAAAAAAAAATCTTTTTTGTATCGACATAAGTATTTATGTGTAATATAAAGCAGAAAATACATTTATCTGTCGGTCACAAGAACTCCTCCTAAACGGTGAACGGTAGCGACATGAAATTTGTACACGGCATTCTAGAGCACATTTCTAGGTCAACGGTGCTATTTTCAACTTTCAGAGTTAATTAGTTCTTATGATATTTAATTAAATAACGAAAATTAGCCGCTGTTAAGCCTAATGCTTAGACGTTTTTCACCAATAACTTCTGAAATACAGTCAAACCCTGTTATAACGAACCCTCAACGGACCGACTCAGAAGTTCGTTTTAACCGATGTTCGCTGTATCCGTATTTGCAAAAAAAAAAGTCCCAACATGCTAAAATACTACTTTTATAATAAACTTTTTAATAACATAATATTTTCATTGGTAATTAGGGCAAGTAAAGTATTAAATAATATACTCAATAATAAACAAACTAAACATTTATCTTTTTTGACTCATTTGCTAATCCACTACATTGAAAAAAGATGTTATTTTCGGTTGAAAAGTTTTCGATTTTATATACAACTCGTCAATTTGTTTATCCACTATTTTAAACAGGTCCACAACATGTTCGTAGATGTTTTCTGTGGCAAAAATTTGTTCAAAACGTTTGTAGCTGCTTTTGCATCTGCAATTGAAGGCCCTGGTTCGTCTTGTTCTTCCTCCATATCTGAAGACGAATCTACAATAGAATTGTTTTTTCATTTACTAATGCCACGATATCTTCCTCACTCACTTCCCCAGCTGACCAGAAAGTCCCTCCCCCCACTTCCCTGGTTGACGCCAGGCCAAGTGTCCACCGGGGGAGGAGGGGAGATGGAAACTGCTAAGAGCCTTGCCTATCGTCCCTTTGTTCCACTTATGGGGTCAGCAGCGACTCTAACAAACGTACAATAGGCTGGGAATGTGGTCTCTGGACCAGGATATTTCATGCAAAAGGGGTAACTCTTGTAGAAGTTGGGTTGACTTGAGCACAACTAGTAAAGAATGTCCCTTTGGGCAAGTAAAAGTTTGAAGTTTTAGAAATTTTCATTTCGCTGTAACCGAGTCTCTAGCGTTTGCTGTTCGTTGTAAACGTATGAAAATACATTATTAACATAGGGCTTCAGTTCAGTAACCGAAGGTTCGTTATATCCCGGGTTCGCTATATCGCGGTTCGACTGTATTTATTTGACAACAATTATTGTTATGCCATTTTAAAGAGCAGAAAATTTTCTTTTTAATGATATTAATTCAATTGCGATAAAGTGTTTTCTCTTATAGTTAGAAATATATTTTTAACGCAATTTCTAACAATACTTTTTAATCTTGCAGAAATAAATGCAAGCAAATTTACTGTTTCGCGCGCGGCCTTTTGCTAGTGTTAAAGATGTTAATATAAGAAAATATTGTTTTCTTTGAGCATAAACAACAAAGTAGACTTTTCACTTCCGGTTTTCGTAGCATTTACAGCTTTTAATTTGGTTACACAGTGATCCAATGACGTTAGTGAATTATTCTCTCGATGTTTTGTTTAACTTTCACCAATTTTTAACTGATCCTAATGAGAGTGTGCCAAGCCTTCAAGGCTACTTAGTCCGGTTACTATAATAGGAAGAGGAAAAAGGAGGGAAATAAAGATATTCTAATGGTCTTATCTGTCGCAAGAACTCCTCCTAAACGGTGAATAGTCTTGACATGAAATTTGCGCATGCCATTCTGGGGTCCGTTCCTATATTAATTCTACTCTTTCAAACTTTCAAAAAAATTACTTCCTAAGATATTTAATTAAATAACGAAAATTAAGCCAATTTTCGGTGTTTCATCTCAGTTTTTCGCCTATAAATTCATAAAAATATATTGCACGTAGATTATTTACATACCATCTTTAGAGCAGAAAATTATCTTTTTAATGATTTCAATTTAAATGCCAAGCATTCATTTACTTAATTTAATAAACATTTCAGATTTATTTTATACACAATATGTAACGATGCTTTCTGTTTTCTTAATATAAATAAAAGTCATTGTGGGTATGTATGTATGTTCCACATCTCCTAAACCACGGCACTGATTTCAAACAAACTTTGCACATTTATTAATTAAGACAAGGGGAAGATTATTGTCAACTTTTCAAAGCGCAAAAGTTAATTAAACGGTCACTTAATTAAAAGTTAACCGAAACCGTTTTTCTGCTGTAAGTTCGGAGCAAATTATCCCCCGAAAACTATTTTTATACCATCTTAAAGTTTAAAATTTTACCTTTTTAATGATACCAATTTTATATATGAGACATTTTTTCTTCAATTTTTATTAATTTTTCAAAATTTAATAAAAAGTTGACACGCACACGATTTTGAAAAAAAAAACAAATTTAATGATACTCAGTTGCTAGGCAACGGTGTAATTACTTTACCATTACTTTTTCTGTTTATTTTTTTCTAAATATCGTTTGGCAATGTTTTCATTGGTTCTTAAAGAATTTTAAAACTTATTTAATTAGATTAAAAAATCTCTGCTGTTAATATCACCTGTCATCTTTCCCTGCGTTTCCTAAGAAAAAATAAAGAAGCAATATTTTAATTGAAAATATATAACTTCGAGTATTACGAGATTCGGAGTTGTGTTTTAACGATGCCTAAAAGAAAACATAAGTCAATCGCTCAATTTCCAACAAAGGCAAAGATAGTAAAGCTTCTGTAAGCTGATGAAATATATGTTTGAAAACAACACGCTCCAGAAATGTTCAGTGACAAGCATTGGATTAATGTAAGTCGTTGTAGCCTTAACCTCTGTAGTTGGGAGGCTGTGGTTTTGAATGTTTACTGAGCATATTTTTATGCACATGAGGTCTTAAAAACAAGAAACACTGTCAACTATTCAAAGTCTAATAGTTAATTAAAAATTTATCAAGATTTTGGTGTTTTACCGAATATATCTTCCGAAAATGTTATCTAACAAAAACTGATTTTACACCATCTATTTTTAAAAATTAGTGACACTAATTTCATTTCCGTACAATTTTTTTCCCTCCCATTTGAATAAATTTTTGAAAATTAATTTTATGCACAATTTGTAGCAATATTTTTTTAACGTTGATGAGCAAAAATGCACATACATAGAACTGTTGCCAAAAACATTAAAAAAATTCTGGTAAACACTAAAAGAAAAGTTCAAAAGCAGACATTTCACAATTTACACCAGAAAAACATCTGATTTGGTTTATTTTCATGTTTTTTATTAATCAAAAAGTAATTTATCGTCCCAAAAAGTCCATTAAAACCTTTTTTATACTTCAATATTTGTGAAAAAAATTTGAAGTTCTTATATAACAAATATTAAGAATAAAAATCGCTTGCCTCGATTGATGTTCTCATTATAATTTAAAAACGTTTCACACGATAAAAGGATTTTGTGTATTATAATATTTTATACAAAAAATATTTTAATCCTGAGCAACGCCAGCTTTATAAGCTATACACAATATGTATCATTTTTTAAAAAATATTTGTCGTAAGAATATAAATAAAAAATATTAGACATGAAATTAATTTAATTTCGAAAAAGGCCGGGTATATCAGCTAGTAATATATATATGAGATATATCATTTCCGCGATTTACCTCATAAATTGTTACCTAAGGATCAATGTATGAAGAAATCATGTATTGATTTTTAGGTAATCTAGGATCATTGATCTATCCAATCTTCATTGCACAATAATTTATCTCTAATAAAATACACAGTGTGGAGATTATCCAAGTCGATCCAAAATTTATTTAAGAGCGTGCCAAATCTGACGATTGCAGTTAAATGAAACGGTAATTAAAGGAAAGCTAATCCACTATAAAACTTCTTGAGCTCAGGGCTGTTTTATCCATTGGGCTGTAGCCCAGGGGCATCATTGATCCAAAAGCGTCTAAAAACTTACTATACCGATTTTATTTTAATTTTGAAACAAACACATTTTTAATTATATTCTTTAATATGCTAAAAATAAAAACGTGATTAGGACTTGTAACTAGACAGTCATCGATTTTATAATGTTTTATACATGTATGTCTTATTTTTACGATAAATTAAATTCATATTTTGTGTCATTTAAATAAATAATGAAAAATGTTAGATAAAATATAAAGTGTTTATATGTGTTTTATAAAATTAACTTAAATATTATCTATTATTATAAGTTTGTATTAAACAAGTATATAGAAGAGAATTGAAAAAAAGCTCTTTATGTAATGTAAACGTTAAAACTAATAATGTATACGATGGGGGGGGGCGGAAATTGGCTCGTAAAAACCTTTGAAAAGGCGCCAAAACTGCTAGGCTTTAATCATAGAACAGGTGACTTTTTTATTAATTATATTATTAACAGGGCATTTTCATTGCCCCATAGGCGTTGAAATTCCTAGTTACGCTTTAGGTGGGGCACCAAAATTATTTTTGCCCAGGTCGTTCAAATTTGTTAAGACGGGTCCTGCTTGAGCTTTTTTGTAGTTGCAACCCCATTTTCATCGTTTATAGTTTTTCATCATGGTATCATTTATGGATTTTCAAAATTTTGGTGCAACTCGAATTAACTAATAACTTTGAAAATTAAATATTGACTAACGATAACTAAAAGTAAATTTAATAAAAAATATTTATTTGTGGAACATTTTAATGAAATAATTTAAATAGTTTTTTAAAAATAGTTTGCTTTAAAATGTTGAAGCATCTGAAAGAGAAAATGGCATGTAAGAAATTTTCCCAATCTAATGCTTGTACGTTTGACCTCATTTGGGGTCGCGTCCCTCAGTTAAACAATATTATAAAACAATGGAATGATTTTGAAACAAAACATACCTTGCTAATTCCAGTAACCTTTTAAAGATGTTTAATTTGATGTATATCCTTTTGAAACCTTTGGAAGATATTCCCGTTTGTTCTAAAACTTTTATGGTTTATCACAGTTTTCAAATTTTTGGAGGTTTCCAGTTTCAGTCCTGATAAGCATGAATTTTCTATCTTGGAAAAATTTGATTTACAAGCAGTTCTGTAAAACTCAAACAATTTTGTAAAAACAGATCAAAATTCTGCTAAGGCGCATTACAAGAAATACTGCACTTTCCCGAGATTCCTTCTGTTCTGTTGATTGGTTGAGAAGGACAAAAGATTGAAGTACACAAAGGCCAAAATTCAAAAGAAGCGTAACAATGATATCAACAAAAATGTACTGGGAAAGTGTCTAAAATTGAGAGTGATTGATTTGCATCTCAGTCCTTGCGGTTGTCCCAAATAAGTAGCTGATTACAAATGGACAGGTGGAACTAGATAAGACTACTAAAGGACACACCTGGGACTTGAGGGTCATAGGTAAAGAATACCCCACCTTCTCCCCTTAAATGAGGGGGAACTATTATTAAGTACTAATGAGTTACGAGGACGATAAAGTGCACCCTATTAGAGATTTTGTTCTTCTTCCATACAGTAGAATCTCGCGAATCTGAATTAATCGGGGCTTATCTCTGTTCAGATTCCAGGAAATTCGGATTATCCGAAAAATTAAGTAAAATACTTTTGCTATATCAAATTCAGTAGAGTATTGACTTTGGGTACTCTGTGAAAGAGTACGGAAAGAGCTAACGGTGATTCGCATCATCAAGCAGGTTTTGTTCCTTACTTCAAAAGAAGATAACCAATTTTGTTTCTACTCATTAAGGTGCTGTATTGATTCTTAAATACCAATTCAAATGTTTCTTTTAAGTTAGGGATAAACATTAACTTTGTTTCTGACTCGTGATTGTAAGTTTTCTTTACTGTTTAACAAAATTACTTCGGAAAATTAAAAAAGATGTTTGGGGATTATCCGAAATTTTGGATTTCTGGGGTTTGGATTCCCGAACTTCAACTGTATTATTAATTTTAGATTTATGAAATTTTGTGTGCATATATACAGGGGAACACAACTATATCAAATACCTTTTTAAAGGGCTCTTTTAAATTAAATAAATTCAAAAAATTTTAATTTCTAATTTTAAAAATTCAAATGCCCCATGCTTTCTAATTTTTTTAACTTAATTTTTCATTATTTGCGCTTAAACACATTCATTTGGAGCAGGTATTATTTTGGAACTATGTATTATTTCGTAATTCCTTTTAAAAGTAAATTTTCAGGAAACGATTTTAAGATGCATGCAAAATTAAATTGCATTTAATTTCGTATTTTCCTAAAGTAAAATTAACTTTCAAATACTTTAATGAAGTCGACACCTAAGATGAAGATTTGTTTTAGGGTATAGCAGAAATCTCCTTAACAATTTAGATGTATGGAGCATTTCAGACATTTAAATGAGAAAAACATGTTTGTGAGAAAGTCATTTAAAATATACTTACATCTCTGAACTCCTTAAATATTCATTTCAATAAACGCATATGTTAATGCTATTTGAAAATAAGCATATAATTTGATGTTAAAATGTTCAAATGGAAATTTCTTTGTTTTAGTAATTCTTTGCTAATTTTTAAGAATATAATTCAGTGGCGTACTAGGGCAAGCGGCGCTCAGGGCATAATATGATTATTTCTCCCCCTACCCCCAAGTTATCATCAGTGTTTTAGCTAGGATAAATGGACCCGGGACACGGTATTATCTTTTTGCCCCTTTATCATAGTTGACTTTAAAAAGTTGCATAAAAGCACTACTGTCTTATTTCCACTTTCTCCGGGGCATCTGCACCCCATTGCCACTGCCTCATTTCCCTGAAAACGAGTCGATTTTTCTTCAGTTAGTTCTTCAATTTAAAGTTTCTCAAAATATCTCAAGTTTCTATATCTTCAATTTAAATATTTGAGCACTCCAAATTCAGAAGAAGAGCCACGAACACTTGTTGTCAAGCAAACATCTAATAAGTAGTTAGTAGTAGAAAACACAAAAGACTCCACGTGTTGGAATGATTCGCCATAAAAAATGTAATAAAGTTATTTGGACAGGTGAAGAAAGTAAATCTGTAACGTTGGGTTGTGAAGTTTATCGAGGCTTACGTTAACGTATGCCCCCTTCGAACGTATACTTATCGACCGTGATCAGATAACGAGAAGAACACCTGAGTCGCCATCCAACTCTCCAGACTTCCACTCCACACCAACAAGAGGACGTTTCACCCACTAAAAAAGAGTTACTAGCAGGACTCAACTAATTGTTATCGCAAGATATTTTAATGTTAACGAACTTGAAGAAAACCTCTTATTGTGTTATCCTTTCACTAAAAGATGTACTGGCGAGGATATATTTAATGTCATTGAGGGTTATTTCTGTGAAAACGAAATAGATTGGGCTAAGTGCTGTGGTGATGTACAGAAGGTGGAAAATCTATGTTTGGCTGTTATAAAGGTCTACGTGGTCGTATCAAAATAGTCGCTCCACATCTAGCTTGGAGCCATTGCTGCATTCACAGACAAAATTTAGCAGCGAAGCCTTTGCCAGATTCATTGAAAGAAATACTCAATCAGTCTGTCAAAGTTGTAAATTTCATTAAGGCTGATTCAACTGACACCTGATTGTTCAAATCTTTGTGTGGAGACATGGGCAGCCTACATACTACGTTACTTTTGCACACAGAAGTGAGATGACTTTCGCTAGGAAATGTACTCACAAAATTGTTTAAGCGGAGACATGAAGTTCAAATGTTTTTTTGAAGAATCACCCTTTTTCGTTGAGCTTTAAATTTTATGAAAGTGAATGGTTGTAGTAGCTTGCGTAATTATTTGACATTTTTTCAGAAATAAATAAACTTAATTTAGGATTGCAGAACCATTCCATAACCATTTTTAAGGTAACTGACAAAATCGAGTCTATGATTAAGAAGCTGAATTTTTGGGAAACCTGTATAAAAAAAACTTGTATGAAGTTTTTGAGACACATCACAGCTTTTTATCTGAGAACGAACTTAAATTAACAAAACAAGTAAAAACTAGTAAAACAGCGCATTTAAAAGGACTTCGAGCTGTCTATTCTGGTACCCCC
>BGPR01001561.1:3906-32570 GCA_013235015.1 Araneus ventricosus
TTGTGTACTACTGAATAACAAAAATTATATTTGTTAGAATACTGCATGTGGTTTACGTGATAACATTTTCATCGTATGATCTTTTGCCTCAGAGAATGGGATGCAAGATATGAATTATTTAGTCGAATTTCCATCTATGGGAACACGTTAAATTTTATGACGCATGTCCGTGCCCGAGAAAGCAACATTGGGAGATTTCTGACTTAGCTCAAAACTCAAGAAACATATTCCGTTTACGTGAATCGAATATTTTTGTGAAATAATTTGTGTTGGTGTTGTAAGACAAATTTAAACCAAAATTCGAAGTTGAATTCTTTGATTTAGCAGATTGTCCTAAAAGGAATGCAAGACGTAGAAAACGGAACACAGAAACAATTCACTATTATTGTCATGTTTTCACTTTGCAAACATTTACCATGATTCGCCGATAAAATGATGCAGACTCTTTAAATTTCGATGTAATGCAGTCATACGAAATGCGGTTTAATTACATCCATATGGAGCATTTTTATCATGATAAATAGCTGATTAGAATATCCTAACTATTTATTTATATTAAAGTTCCGTTTTGAAGAAACATGGGGGTTATTTTCGATGGACCTCGGAATTTTGAACCGGTCAAATGACGAGGAAGACGCCTGATCTGGCACCCGCCTCTCCAAACTTCCGCACCACAACAGCTCCTCCGGGCCACTTAGGGCCTTAAGCTAATTGGGCAGGCTCGTGCGAGCACTTCACTGGCGGAAGGACATTTGGCCACTACGTATAATTTAGCGTGCAACAGGCCCCATACACGTCGACTTTTCAGTAGAGTCGGGTTTCGAGCCTGGAACTCTCTGGTCCCGCAGTCGAGACCTGGCAACTGCGGCCCTTCTAACTATATAGATTTTTTTTGTGTTAATCCTTCCATTTTCCGGAGTTCACCTTTCCTTGCCCTGATTTTTCGGATAACAAAGGATTTGATTCATTTAACTTGTTTAGTTAGCTTGACATTAGACTCGATTATATAATACTGTCAACCCATTGACAGATATTATAAATTCTATACATGCTGTTTGAGACATTTTATCTTTATACATAAGATTTCCTAACCTTGGGTCATCTCGGGTGCGGGGATGTAAAGTTATTTTACCTGTACTTGGATTCCAGCTTTGGAATGTCATATTAAAGGGGGCGACAGTTAAACTGTCCTTTCTCCGTTGACGGGTCGTACCTATGAAGAGGAGGACTTGCTGTATGATGTATGAATGTGGCCTATTTTGTAGAATACTCGAACTTTCACAATGTATGGAGATTAATCATTCAAAATTTGCTCGTGGTCATCTTTTGAGTTATCACATATTTCTATAGGTTATTTGTGAGATCTCTCTCGCTAAAGAGGTGATCAATGATCGCAAGAAGGTCTAAATGGAATAAGAATCACTATACTGCGCTATCTTGTAATGAATCAAGTAAAACTCTTGTTCTTGCTAGATTCCGGTTGTTCCGTTTTTAGATATTTAATACTTGTAAATACACAATAATGTAAATAAGTTCAATTTTATTCTTTTTATTTTAGTCAAAGAGAGCATTTGATCCCACACAATTCTTGATTTTAAAAAATATGCGCTAAACGCAAAATAAATCATCCGTTTTATTCCTAGCACTGAAGTCTGTCTAATTTTGTTATGCATTATAAAGAGGAAATAAAACTTTGAGGGATTAGAACGCTATTTGTTCCTATCCGAAGTGATCTCTGAGGTTTTAATATTACATAATATTCATGGTAATTCCATTCTTTAAAATTCATTGTTTCAAGAATCTCAACAGAATGTTTAAGAAAAGATTTATTAATCTAAATTTCCCTTTGAATTGTGCTTAATAGTTAATCTTAAATATTTAATCATGAAAACTTTCTTAAATAAAAGAAATTAATTTAGTTAAAGCCTTTGGAAATGTATTTAAAATGCTTCAAAACATTATGTCAGCCTTACTTTTTATAATCTTTTGTCTAATGCTAAATCTAATCTAATGCTTTTGTTTAATGAAGATCTCCTCTTTAGTCAAATGTTTTTCAGAAATCCACGATACATTTTTTCAAATGTTTGAAACACTCTCATATTGTAAAGGAAAATTAGTTAACTGAAAATGGTAAAAAATCACATATAATATAAAATTATTTTTAATTTTAAACTTCTATTTTCCTAAAATATTTCCTACAAGATAGCAATGTGGTCTAACGCCACAAAAATAGAAAATGTTATTCCTGTGAAACTTCACATGCATATATTTTCTCAATTCATCTGAAATCTAACGAACTTGCTATTTTGTACTTTGTTATCAACTTTTCCGATTACTTATTTTTTTCAACCAAGATCTACCGAAGTAACATAATGGGATTCCATAATGTATTTACGATATTTACTAAGTCGTAAAAGTTGAAGCATCTATGGATTTGGCATCTAAAAGATGGAGTTCATTCGTAAGTATGCGTGTTAGGTAATATTTATATAATGTATCTTTCTGTAAATATAACAGGTAACACCGACGCCCACTGGAGAGTATAGTGGGTTAAGGCATGGCATGGTATGACATGGCTAAAGAACCTGAATTGGGAAAATATTAAATAAATTCCATCTTTATAAACTTGAAGCAAATCAAATCAGCAAAAGTGCATAAAAATACATGAGAACTTCTATACATGTATAGAAATACAATTCTTAATCACTTTAAATAACTTATGTTCCAATAAAGGATGCCAATCTAGAAACAATTATATTTTTAAAGATCAGTTTTCATTTATTCCATATTTATTATTTTTCATTTTGTTTTGCAGCTAATTATTATATTTTTCTGTTATATTTTGTTGTTTGTTTTTTCAAAAGTTAAATAAGCTTATGCGACCAAAGCAGGTAACATCATTTTTCCTCATATTTTTTATTATAATTTGTTTTATTACGAATCAGCATCATCTTTCAATTATTCGTTAATATAGAGAAACAAAAATTCACGATATTTTTAATGTTTAAAAATTGTAATTATCGTAAATAATAAAACGTATATTTTTTCCCCCAATTATTCCAAAATTCATCAGTTAGTACCGCCAGCGTTTAAACAAGACGCTTCAAAACTATATATTTCTTTCACAATCTGAGACCAACAGCCGAAATGAAACTTAATACCAACTCCATTTCAATAATTTCAATTCCATAAGCAAATTATAAGGACATTTTCAGCGAAACATGCTGATAAGTTCCCAATCTGACTCTTACTTCTGTTAAATCCACGAAGCAGATGTTATCATCATTCCAGCAAGAACCAAAATTCTCACTACTTTATTCTTTCTACGTTGAGCACGAATCACAAAACACTTCAAAAAGAATTTATGCATGAGGAAGCAAATGCGGAGAAGCTTCGTCTGTTGCATTTATAGTGGCATAAAAGAACATAGAATTGCGGACAAGAATATTCCCGAGGTGGATTTTAAAAACACAAAGAAAAAAATGGCATAAAATCCGTCATCGTTCCTGGTTATGATCCGTTCTCCATTACTCTGTTCCATTTCGGAATCCATTGTGCGTCGTGTATGCATTTTTTCCTGCGTTATAAAAATGGATACTCTTTGGGTCGCTTTTATTTGCTTTCCTGTTCACGATTGTAGAATACTGAGTGTATCGCACAAAAGGAATTTTTCGCGTTCAACGAATATCTTAAGAGAGTAAACTGCTTAAAGAAACTTTTCTCTTGCTTAGAGAGTAGAACACTAGACTCTCTTTTGAGTGATCTTACAGTTGCGTAAAATCATGGATGAGAAACTTTTTCCGCGGATTTTTCAGTTTATATTCATGTAACACAAATATTGAGAAATTTAGAACCTTTCTGAGAGACATTTGCTGCTCTTTCTTTGTTAAATCTTTTATTGTTATTATTTTAGTCTCCGTATAATTAGAAAATATTTTTCATATCTACATATAATTTGATATATTGCAGCAGAATATCGATATGTTTTGTGTTACTTCAAAAAACATGGATTAGAGAACAGGTTTTATAAATTCACTAAATTTCCTTTATAATGCTTTTGATTCTGAACCTTTAAAGTATTCTTTAATCTTTGAAATTCATCAGCTTAATCTTATTTATTAAATGTAAATTCACATTCATAATTTTAAAGGATAAATTTCTGAGAGAAGTTTTATCTCCGCTTTTGTATTAATTAAAAGGAACTTAAAAGGAAGAAGTTACTAATATGCAATATTGTTGAACAGGGTACTATTTTTGGAAAATTTCTGACTTTCAAATGCTTTTTCCTTACAGAATGGTTTCTAAGGCGAATTGGCTGCTCACGAAATTAATGCTTTACTGAACTTTTTTGTTTTGAACCCCATGAGCTTAAACTTAAATATTCATTCAGTTTCTTTTATCAATAGGACATTTATAAGCGAAACTTTTGAAACATTTTTTTGAGAAACATTATTTGACAGAATGAGAGTAAGAAGAATAATTATTGTTTAAAAGTGTTTGAAAATCACTGTTTTCTGTCAATGCTTTCTTCTGTCTTATAATGAATACAGTTTTATATAAAGCACCTCACCAATTAAAGTGAACCATTATCCGTAAGCCATATATCGGCCACTTTTCGTTGTTCTCTTAGATAATGGAATTACATTTAAAATGTAGTGATAAATAAAGGGAAAGGATTAAGACCCAGATTATATTTAGCTGAATTCTCATTTTAGAAGAAACTTTCAACAAAAGTATTTTCACTCATTCTGAAAATCATCTTCTGACATTTTTTAATTAATTTAACCTTATTTTATGTAAAGAACACTCGGACAGAATCTGACACTTTCACAATAAAAATCTTCGTAATCATATAAATGAAAAAAAGGTATCTAACTGAGGACCAACGTTCTAACAGCTAAATTCAGTGAATGATAAATGTCTCTTTCATCTCCACAGTCCTCTATTAACATAAATCATGCAACACGGCTCGTTAAACAATTGAACGAAACCAAAATGCCCTTAGTTTCATATCCATCTTTCACACATTTGTTTTGCCTTTTTAACCTATTCTCATATCACATCACCAAAGCAAAAAATCAATGATTCAAATACCTTCTTTCGTATAATTAATTCATATATTACAACAAATGTATCCCTGACTGCAGAAAGGAATAAGTCACAAAATACTAATTTACAGGAGACATAAAAATACCATTGACTACGTTCCTTGAAGTAAAATTTAATTTAATTTTTCAAAATTGTGAAGACTGTCTTCTAATATGCGTTTTCACACATTATTTATTCAAAACATAATCATCCTCCTTTCAAAATGGTTTGTGTTTTATAATTTCTCTCAAAAGTTAGCGATTCAAATGTTCAGACCTTCATAAGAATTCATCCTTCACGACGAAGTTGGACCATTTGCATTTTCCTCTGATTACTTTGCGTGAAAGGCACTGCGGCCTAGTAATAAGATCTCGGGTTCGAAACGGGAGATCCCAAGTTCGAAACCTAATTTCACTGAAGAAATGCTGTGATATGTGGCTGGTGCACGTAATATATGACGTTGATGATCCAACTTCCTCTTGCTGGTGTGGCGTGGAAGTTTGGAATGGATGGGTGTCGGTTTAGGTGCCGTCCTAGTCATCTGTCAACGTTTTAAAATTACGAGGTTCATCTCACATCTCTTCGTGTTACTTCAGAACGTTAATATAAATAAACTAAGATCTTAAATTTTTGAATCAAAAATATGATTCCAAATTCACGTATTATTAGATGCTGAAAAGCAGTGTATTCTGAAATAATGATATTCTGCCCTTATTTTGTTAAAGTTCACAGAGCCTTGCTTTATTACGTGCTCTAAAACTGATGAAAATTATAAGGACGCCAAGTAATCAAAAGATAACTTTACGCAAATAGAGGTGGTCTCTTGGATACTCTGTCAATACATCTTAATATGCGAACCATTTTATTTATATTATCATTTGAGAAGTGTTTGTGCAAATGTGTTTTGTTTACCTGCAAAAAAATTTACCTGTCGTCTCAATTTAATCAGATCCTGCTTATTTAAATTTAGTTTTCCTGCAAATAACCGAAAGAAGATTTTATAGAATGGGAGATAATTGTTGTCAAGAAAAAGAATTTACATCAAGTAGTAAAACAGACGAATGCTCCAAATTACAAACAAGTAATTAAAATGTTGCTTCGTTTTAGTTTAGCAAGATTCTTCTTTTAAATGGAAGCTGTTTAAATGAAGACACTTTTAATCCCTGCAAAAGAACAATAAAGTTTCCAAGTAGAATCAGAAGAGTTTTCAGTAATTTCATTAACAGAAGTCACTTTTGTACTATTTTGAGTATGAAGTTCCCGAACTGTGTCTGACAGAAGGCTATGTTAATTGCGAGAACTTTTCAACCGAATTAAAGCCTTCAAAAATATGCTGAAGAAGCAGAGAAGTGAATAAATTAGCCAAATGATTTTTCTTTCAAACAAAAAACTTTCACTTTCTCTCGATCGCTGGAGCAAGGTTGAAGCGGTTTTTTTTCACCCTCTACCAGTGTTGATTCCAATTGTCTAGTTATTTTGTTACTTTAATATCCTTATTGACACAATTATTTCTTTCGTCTTAAATGAAAGTGATTAACTTAATTAAGTCGGGCAAATACGTTTCCGTGAACTCTTTCCAATAAAAAAAATTAATGTGCAATTAACTACATGCTTGCCATAAGAATTTTTCGTAAGTTATGTACATTTGCTGAAACTTTTAATAAAGACCAAAGCATGCAGACGATTTGAGCCACTTAATTGATATAATTCATTATCAAATGCTTAACTGAAGCATATAATGGAATTAAAAAACATCGATAGTGTATTTTTTGTTAAACCCCATTTCATTATTTCACAAAATATCAGCATTTCCTTCAATTTTTTAAATTAATCTTAAACGTTCATTACTATTACTTTTATATGTTTCATTTTATTTCTCACCGATGAAGAAATCTTTTTTTAAATTGTAGCATTAATTTTGACATTAAACTACATGTTATATAAAAGTAAAGGACTTAGGAATTTTATTACTTTGTTTACCACGTATATCTGCTGTATGATATTCGAATTGTATTTTCGCTATTTAAGAAAATATTTCAGAATCCTTTCCTTCGTATGCTCTAATTTCTTATTTAAGTTATTTTTCGAGTTTTTTCAGAGGGAGCATGGCAATAATATATTAAATGTTACTCCTGCCGGTTCCGTAATTGCTGAAAAATAATTTTACCAACGGAAATATTTAGAACTAATGCGCTATATTTATACAATTGTTAATCTAATGTAGGATTTCAGTCGAGTTTTGATCCTAAATGACATAATAAAATATTTATTATACTTTTTTCCTAAAAATGGATTTTGTATCAATCTGCCCCATACCAGGAGTACATTGATACACACGGAAATATCGAAAATAATGATGGTTAATAGATCTGGGATCAAAACAAAATTTGTTTTGTTAATAAACTTTGCATTCCAAATCAAGGTTTATAAGTTTAGCAAGTAATAAACTTTTATTTTAATCAAATTTCCACTTTTTTAATGAGAGTGGAGAATTGAAACAATAATTCCTCCGAAAATAATTTATCTCTATAAATAATAAAGAAGAATGGGTGTGTGTGGGTTTAAAATACTTTGGAGGAAGGCAATGTGTACCTCGAAGCCGTTTTCGGAAATTTTAATTGATTGAAAATTAAGTGAAATTTTCGCGTTCTTCCTTGATGACTTACGAAAATAATATAGAACAAAAATAATTTTCCCAACATCTGAAAATGCAAAAAACTATCGTTTCGATTATATTAAGTTTCCGTACAATTGTTTTCTCCTATCTTAAAAAATTCGTAAAAAAATATTTTAAACTTAATTTACAACAATACTTTACATATTCACAATGAAATTTAAACCGTTTTCATTGTTTAAACAAATACTTAATTGCGTATAAGTATTTCCTTGAATAGCTGATTTTTACGTTTTTTCCATTTTTGAAGACGATTTTTCAAAGTAGTCACATTGATACACACAAAAGATGTGTATCAATGTATCCCGGAGTCAATTATATCAATCTACCCCAATAGCCTTTTTTACTTAAAACAAGTGGTCACGAAAATCAACTCTAAAAACCCTCAAAGTTTAATATAGTTCAGAAAAATAAATGTTTTTTCCTACCTTTGTAGGAGATTCCCTGGCAGGAAAACGTAATTAGTTAAAGAAATCACACAACACATACTTAGAGTAAAATTTACTTAGACTACAAGATTAGAGGTTTGATTCATTTGTAAATTGACTTTTGACTTAACATGACAGAAAAATATAACGTGTGCTAAGGTTTACAGTGGTTTATATATCAGGGGATGCGAACGTCTTGAGCCATTCCAATCATCAAAATTTATGGACTGTATCAATGTTCCCGCGTATCAATCTACTCCACCTCCCCTTACCAACTACCGAAATTGTATCAAAATCCAATTTATCATTTCCGAAATGCAACTTCTGTCCACGTCTAATTTTCAGTTCTTGCGTTTCTCTGTATATGATCCAATACTCATCCATATCTCTTCTAAAAAATTCTAACAACATCTCATAGAACTAGTACATTACTTTACTTAGTTACAAATTATTATTAATTATTTCGGTATCTCTGTATTTAGCCTCACAAAAGTTATATTAATTTTCAAAACTATCCTAATCAGAAGTGCCAATTTTTAATGATAAAATCGAGATGAAACGAAGGAAATTTCTTCCACAAAGAAATTCACATTATTTGACATTCTGAAATGACTTAAACAATGAAGATTAATGGAGATTTTTTAATCGAATTTATTGTTAGAGAATAAAACAAATTTACTCTTCAAATAGTAAATCTTTCATTTTCGCTTGATTTTTCAAAAAAGAGCCAACTCTAACATTTCACCTTAAAGTATATAATTATTCGTAAGTTGCAATGATTATCTTACATTTCTAAACATTTCTCTTAAAATATATTATGCAGCATATTACCATTCCAAAAGTAACATATAGATCCTGATTAGATTCACGCTTATTTAAAGAGCCCGATGTGTTTAATTAGTCATTGTTACAAATTTAAAATTTCTAACCTCTCCTTTGTGAGCCTCTAACTAATATATCTAAAAAAGGATGAATCCAATAAAAATGCGGAGTTATTTAATATAACATTGGATAGTTTTAGAATCTGGATTTCAAGGTCAGATTTTATAGATTGGAAACAATGAAAAGATTAAGGTCGATTGATTTAAATTTACGTCCATTGTCTGAGACTACAGCCATTCTCGGTCAATGGTTCCAAACGAAAATCAATCGTTCCTTTGGCAATAGATAAGAAGAAAGTGATTACAGAAGAGCTGGCGTTTTATTTCTTTAATTTACGTCAATCAAGCTCGCACAGTTTAGGTGACAGAGCCTTAATTGCAGTTCTCTTGAACAGAGGTAATAGCTGCACCAACTAAAAAAGGGAATGGTGAAGAAAAAATCCAGATAAAGATGGGAAGTGATAGATTGTCCGCAAAATCACTTTAACGCAAATGAATAGAAAATTTTAGAGCTGAATCTTTTGAAAGTATAGTATTTAACAATTCTTGACTATTCACGTTTATTTTTAGAAATGATTGATTTACAAGAGAAAATCTGCACATAAAATTATAAGATTTTGTTGCAGTTCAGTGATGTTCATGTAAATAAGAATATCATCTCCATATTTATTAAAGCAAATATAGAAATTGCTTTGTTCTAAAGGCTTTCTAAAGAGAACCTATCGTAAGTGTTACGTGAGGTTTAGCAGAAGTATGTCAGTAACGAAATTAAACTTTTCAATTACCAAAACAAATCTGCAAAATTTTGGATTACTTCTCGGACACCGTTAGAGGAATCAAACCATGTGTGGTACACATCATCAGATGTTTGGTACAACTAGAATGGAATAAAAAATAAAAGAGACGTCCGCCTACTACAAAGCATCATCAGAACTTCTTTTGTTTAAAATTATAGAAACAAATAAATAGTATTTCATGAGATTACTAACACTTCTGTCAGTTCAAGTTCATAAAGCGGTTTTGCTGGCTTCTTTATCAGTTGTAAGAAGTTGAATGTCGTGACGATGAGAGATAATCACTCATTGTCGAAGATTGAAGAAATCTACATTGTTGGACATCAGCGATTTTTGAATTCGAAAATCGCTGATGTCCAACAATATAGATACAATATTCAAATAAGTACTGTTCTTCTTGGATTTTCAAACAAATATTGGGTACTAGAAATTCATTCAAATGATAACTGAAAGACAGACTTCTGCAAAGGAAAAGGCTTGTTCAAAGTTCTACTTCCGGAATTCGCAAAGCGTAATTTTCGTTCGAAAGATTGAGGGAACCGATTTTAAATAGCATTCCCAGGTAGCTTGAATTGTCTAATCTGAGAACATGCAGAAAACAGTTGCAAGATGTTCTGAGAATTACATCAAAAACAGCCTGAAACACGGTCGTAGAAAAATTTTTAAGAATTGTGTTTAATAAGGTTGTAAAAAGAGACATCCCAATATTCAGTTTTAAAAATATATATAAGCCTTCGAGGAGTAACATGTTATATAATGTTATTTATTATTTAATTGTCCTATTAAATAGATTTAAGATAGTAAATAAGGGAAGAAAAACTTAATAATAAAAATTAAACCTTTTTACTCTCCTAACGAGAATTTGCCCTCAGAAGATATATATAAATGCAGTATTAAACGGGAAGAATTTCCGAAGTTCTAAAATCTTAATCTGTTCGTTTTCTGAAACATAGTAGAGAAAGAATAATTAGCGAATTGATGAAATATTTATTTTTGAGGTTGTTTTATTTGAAGTAATACAAAATGGAAAAAATATTACCGGTTATTATACAGGCATACATAACCAGCGTATACTAGTTTAACTTTGCGACGACTAAAATTAAAACAACAAAAAATTTACGAAGAAAGTAAAGCAAGTATCAGGTAGTTCCTAAATTTTCTCAGTATTTGGTAACCTGAATCTAAATTCAAAAGTTTCGAGGAAAAAATTTCTCATCCATGATTTTACGCAACAGTAATATTACTCAAAAGGGAGTCCAGTGTTATTCTAGCTACGAGCAGTTTACTCTCTTAAGATATTCACTGAACGCGAAAAATTCCTTTTGTGCGATATGCTCAGTATTCTAAAGTCGTGCACTGGAAAGCAAATAAAAGCGACCCAAAGAGTATCCATTTTTAAAATGCAGGAAAAAATGCATGCAAGGGATACAATGGATTCCGAAATGGAACTGTGCAAGCGAAGAACGGATCATAACCAGAAACGATGACGGGTTTTATGCCATTTTCTTTTCTTCATGCCTGTAGAATCCACCTACAGAATATTCTTGTCTGCATTTTAATGCTCTTTTATGCCACTATAAATGCAACAGACGAAGCTCCTCAGCATTTGCTTTCTCATGTATAAATTCTTTTTTACTTGTTTTTGTTCGTGCTCGAAGTAGAAAGAATAAAGTAGTGAAACTTTTGGTTTTTGCTCGAGTAATGCCACCAAAAGTAAACAGAAGTAAAGGAGGAATTTTAAATTTGGTGACACTTTTCGATGAAAATTATTGTTATTCTTATAAGAATGTTAAAAATGAACGAAAAGGTCATATTTTTAAATTTAAAAAAATCATAAGAATTTCTCCTGAATTTGTATTATTAGTGATTTTAAGTGCAATTGATGTCCTTTAATGCAGTTGTTAAGCGCAGGTTTTATACGTTTGCGTCATAGTTGGAAAAGAATACAAATGCTAATTATAATACTGAGAATTTTGTATATTTTTAGAATTATGAACTTTTATCTTGTAATAAATTTAGACAGGAATTAGAATACATAAATTAGACAGGATTACAATAAAAATAACACATGGCTGTGATTGTGAACATAGAAATAAAAATATATTCACATTAAACATTGATAACGATTATCAAGGGTTTAATAGACTCTTAATTCAATATTAACAATGGCTTTTATAAATGTTGCCTGAAAGATCTGTAATATCCTTACTAAAAAGCTTAGACAACAATGATTGAAATTCAAAACGTATCGCCACGTAAAGATTCAAAAATTTTTACATTTGCTTTTAATTCTGTTATTGATTGAAGTTCCATATTCATGAATGATATTCCTGAAATCTCAATTGTTTACGCTTAGAAACGACTGTCTTTAAACGCTATGTAAAATATGCGCTCATCAAATAATTTATTATTGTTAAGTTATATTCAATTCAAAAAGCTTTTGTCGCAATCAGATAACTTTAACTTTAACAGAGTTACCCCCATCCTACCTTAGAGCTCTGGAACACTGAATGACTGTCGCTGCAATAGCTCGAGTGCTGAGGTCGGAGTCCTAGTAATCATCACTGGTCACGGCCCGATCCCTCCCGTAGGAGGCAAGTGCTATCACTCGAGGGAGGTAACTCGACCCCACCGTTATTGTACACCTTGGAGATGCGAGAACCCACTTACTTAACCGGTAGCTTCTCGTCAACGAACTTGTATTGCCTCCCGGGGGAATCATAGTCAGATAAAGTTGCAATAAAAATAGTCAAAGTTAATGATCTTTTCAAAAATATCATCGATTCCTGAAGTCATAAAAATGAGGAATGAATTCAAGCAAAGATATTCTGTAGGTTAAAGTTAAGTTTAGGGTACAGAGCAGTTTCTCCTTGCAATGCATCGCCAACTTTTTGATGCCAGGAGGAAGACGGTTTAGCGATGTGTTTACATTTGTTTCGGTTGCGCAGTGACGTTCAAGTTAGTGTCTGGCGCTCGCATCATTAAATTGGATTTCTGCGCTTCGAAGCTTCGTCTTGATTGGTCAGCAATGCGCTAATTTAAATTTTATTGGACGATTTAATAGAATTTGCATAATATTTCGTTTGGAATTTAGCGGTTTTAATTTTGACAGTTTAGTTCATGTATTTTTAACAACTTCGATGTTTATGTTTTCAGGTTTAGAACTCATTTTGGAATTTTTTTTAAAAGAAGGTAGATTCCTTACATTCAATGAGGAAGCGGAGCTACTAGTTTCCGGCTTTGCAGATTGAAGATAAGGTTCACTGGTCACCAAAAACAAACTTCCTCACATCGCCAAACCATCTTGCCCATGGCGACAAAAGTTGGCGATTCAAAGCAAGGAGAAACGGCTCCGCACCCTAAACTTAACTTTTACCATTCTGTATATGTGTTTTTATTTTCCTGCATATATATAAGCCAAAAAACAATTTGCATTGCACTAATTGCTCACCTCAACTATATTCAATCCATAAAAAAATTGTCATAATTATTTTCCGAAGGATGGTTTCTAATTTGATTCTAAATGGACGAGTAAACAGATGATGTACATTTAAAAATTATAAATTGTAAAATTTGTTGTTGTTGTTTTTATTTTATAAAAAAAATTCGTAACATATTTTATTTTATAGAAGATGAAAAATTTTATAAAATCAATCTAACCTAATTTAATTCTTCTAGCCATAGAATTAAAGAAAACTTCTTTCATTTCAGTCATCTAGCCATAGAATTAGAGAAAACATCTTTCAGTTACAACAGCTGAATACTGCTTTATCTTATTAACCATTAATGAAAGTCAGCGCTTCTACAGTGTTTTCATTCCTATTCCTGAGTTATTCTTTTTGAAGTCTCCTAATCTGCATAAACAAATCAGCATTTTAATTAATTCTCGAGCTTAATTTTTCACTTTCGCCTGTCAACTGATTCCATCAACACCAGAAAACGGCTTCATTGTTCAACCAAGTGGCAACAGAATTCCATTCTTATCCGCACCGCCAACAAGAACAATGTTTCAAGATTTAACATTACTCTTATTGAAATTCCTTTGTATTGTTTTAAGTACATTCAAATTTTTACTCCACAATGTCTCAAGAACAATTTGAATTCACAATAGCCTTCGTCATATGTTATTGGAGTCCATTGTCGAGTTGACATTTAGAACTTCTTAGTTGGCTTTTGCTTCTTTAAGAAAATAACAAAAATCTTTATGTGAAGGAAACACTTCAGATATCTGCTGCAAGTGACATTTCATCAAAACAACTATGAAATTGCATTTCTCTTTGTAATTTAAGTTTGTGCATTAAAATATTTCAAAGGAATGTTTTATTGATTCCACTTTATAAATTCCATCTCATTCAAGAACGTCAAATGATGTTCACGGAGAAGAAAAATCCTCCGTGTCACCGGTACTTTATCTCGTGAAAGTACTACTTCTCGATTGTACATTTTTTACAAATTAACCCTCAGACTGCCCAATTTTTTTGAATCGAATAATTAGATTCAAAATTCGAAAACATTTTCAAATGCGTTTGAACTAGGAGAATTGTTATTTAGCAATGCTTTATTAGTCTAATACGATTCAACGTTGTAATAGTTCAAAGTAAACATGACAGCTTGCGAAAATCGCAGGATGCATAAGAAAATAGACTTATTTCCTACCCGCGGAAATCGCGGGATAAGCAGTCAGAGGGTTAATGTCACATGTGCTTTAATAAAATCTATTACACTAAAAGAGAGCGCTGTGTTCAGAGATTCGGCTGCGGAAGATCTTTGGTTCGAGATACTATCCCACCGAACTTCCGCCATATGTATGGGCAATATGTTGCAGGTCAGACGTCTAGACTCTGGTTAGATGCGGAATCTTAGAGCGAGTTTACACTTGCGAGCCAAACGGTTCCCAAACCGTTCGCTAGCTGCTCACTCGCAAATGCGGAAGTAATATTGGTTCGATTCGAGCGGTTCGTGAACAACACGCGGCAAACCAATTTCGATTTTTCTTCGAGCACAAAGGGATTCGCAGTTCACGATAGGACGAGTTTGAATGTGTTTCGTCTTTCCCCGCGAATCGAGTTTAGTTTAGTTCAGTAATATTAACGTCTCGTTTTCAAGCAATGCTTGGACTATTTGGGGGTGGACCTCGTAATTTTGAACCGCGGTCAGAAGATGAGGACGACACCTGAGCTGGCACCTCCTCTCCGAACTTCCGCGCCACACCAGCGGGAGAACGTTTGTTCATTACGTGTAATTTAGCGTGCAACATGCACCATACACTGTGGTCATCAGTGGAATCGGGTTTCGGGCCTGGAACCCTCCAGCTCCGAAGTCGAGACCTTGCCACTAGGCCAAACCCCCCCCCCCCTGCAAACCAAGGCGCATTCCAAAGATCTTCTTCATTATCGATTGGCAAGCTATGATTAACGATTCGAGGTGGATTTGCTCCTTTCCCATGGTTCTGGGTTGGTTCGTCGTGAAAATAATTTCTCCGAAAGGCTTGCAATTGTACATGCTTCTTTAGACAGGAAATGCCGGTTCTAATTTAACCATCCTCATTACTGCAGTTTACGAAGTTTGTCGGCACTCCCTAAATATACTCTCTTTGGTTATGCCTTGACAGCTGCAACCACTGGATGGAGTACCAACAAATGAATTAATCTCTTGCTCCAGATATCGCCAAATTTTGTGGATCGAATTTCTCCAAGATGCAAATCCTGTTTAAAAATAAGCATTGTGAAAAAACTTAAACTGCCAAACGCTAGTGCGAAATCTGTGACTACAATGGAAAAGAATTCTGAATGATTTGTTCTTAAATTCTACAAACGCATTTCGAATTTCATGCAGCTATATTTTCTAAAATAAATACAAGGATATAAATACGAATTAAGGGAAGTTTTAATTGTGAAAGAGGTAAAAATACAATAATATTAACAAACAACGAATGAAAGAGAACGAGGAGGAATAAGAATCTGGTGGTTGACGTCATTAGAGGCCTTAATCCATGCAGATTCAAAATAGAATAGGCTTTCTGTCGAGGAAAATGTAGTAAGAGAAGACACCTTCCGTACAGTAATGTGAAAAATAGAAGGCGTTAAATGCATATTTGTTTGGTTCGCAACTCCCAAAATTGTAACGCGGAAGAAAAGAGAAAAGGATGGATGTAATATCCAATTTTCTAGAGAATTTGCCGTTGAGTGACCTCCGGAATGTATGGTTCCAAAACGACGGCGCCCCTCCGCACAAGGTATCAAGCGTTGAACAGTACATTCGGGACACATTCCAGCAACAAGTCATCGGGTATGGTGGTTGCTTAGAATGGCCTCCACGTTCACCTGACCTGAACCCATTGGACTTTTTTCTGTGGGGATACGTCAAACAGCGAGTGTATGCAATTCCTCCACCAACATTGCATGAACTTCGAAACCGTATCACGGATGCTTGTGCCAGCGTGTCACCTTCCATGTTGTACAATGTGCAGCGGGAAGTGCAGTCCCGTGTCCAGATGTGTACTGTTGCTGAAGGACACCATTTTGAGCATGACAGATAGATGAGCCTCATTTCCTACAAGTGCAGTTTTGTTCAACGCGATCAAACAAATGTGCGTTTTTTGCTTCTCATTTGTATCATTTTTGTGCGCAAGATGTTTTTTGTTTAATAAATCGATGATGCTGAACAACATTGTAATTGACTTTTTTCCCGTATTTCGTGCTGTTTTTGAGATAAGAACGCTAACTCCGAATTTTGCCGCCAGGTGGTGCTAGAAGAGGTTTCCTTGCGTAGCACAAGGCAACTTTACTATATACCTAGATCCCACTTTTATGACTATAGCTCTTGTCGTACAGAAATTATTGGGTGACAACGGACTTTAGCGGGCACACTGTATATAAAAAGGTCAGACATGGAAGTAACGCAGTCACGTGGTTTGGTTTGGCTACGTGCCAAAGAGGGGGGGATCGAGACGGTCTGTCTACGTCTACAAATTAGCATACAACGGAGATACTGTTTTGATTCTTTTATTAATATAATCTTTCAGCATTTTTTTGTTTGCTTTTTTTTCTTTGAGGAAACACTTTATCTTTTTGCTAAATTATAAGATCTTCAAAAGATTCTCTTTTCTTATTTTATGTTGATTCATCGACGGAAGTGCAGTTCCATTAATATTAAATACAAGTTATGAAATTATGTCGTTTATCTTCTTCATATTTAATTCATGCAGGCAGAACAATTTAGAATATTTTAGTTTTTGTTAAAAAGGTTCTTTCTTTTTCGTACTTAATTTTGGAATTGAATATTTATCTATTTTATATTTTATATTTTTTTCTTAACCATTCTTACACTGAAAGGCTTCTTTTACTTAAAGATTTTCATTCATCAATTCAGAATTTTTTTAATTTTGTATTTGGTAACGCATTTTTTTCTGTTAGTGCATTTAGCATTATTTTTACTCGGAAAAAAAACAAAAAACGAAAGTTAGTGTCAATTGATTCATCAGTTCTGTTTTTCATGATCTTTTTTTATTTCGTAAGCACTCCAGCAATCTGTATCAGATTTTCTTCAACAACTTTCGTCTATAAATTTGTGTCAACCATTTCTGAGATATTGTTGGCGAGCTGAAAGCCCGTCTTAGATGGGCACAAATCTTCTAGTTTATAATAATGTGTATATGATTAATAGAAATTTTTTAAAATTAAAGAAACTTACATTTTTTTTATTATGTCAAATAATGAAAGGATTTTGACAAAAAATATTCTATCGATATTTTTTTAATTTCTTCCTAAGCTTCCATTAAGTATTTTACGACACATTAAATTAAACAAGTGGCACAAATCGGCACATTTATCTGAATTAAAAGTTGCAGCATTATGCATGATTAACGAAATATTTTATGGTAAATTTGCAATTAATTATATATGAATTTTTTTTATTCGAGAAAATTCGCGTAAACTTATTTGTCCCTCTCAATTAAATTGATGATTTTCATTTAAGACGAAAGAAATAATTGGGTCGATAAAGATATAAAAATTTCAAAATAACTAGACGGATCTGAGTCAACACTGAGGGAGGGGGATGAAAAAAAATTGTTTTAACCTTCCTCCAGCTACCGAGAGAAAATGAAAGTTTTTGTTTGAGAAGAAAGTCATTCGACTAATTTATTCAATTCCCGGCTTTTGCAGCATATTTTTGAAAGCTTTAACTCGGTTGAAAAGTTCTTGCAATTAACACTGCTTTCAGTTAGAAACAGTTCAGGAACTTCATGCTTAAAAGAGTACAAGAATGACTTCTGTTAATGAAATTACTGAAAACTGTTCCACGTACATTTGGAACTCATTATTCTCAGCACTTTTCTATGAATTAAAAAGGTAACTACCGTTTGGAAAAAGAATCGAATTAATGTAAAATAAAGCAACATTTTAATGAGGTCACATTCTACTGCATTTAGAACGCAAAAGTTTCGGTTGACAAGTTTTAACGATGTTAAATATCAAAAGAAGGTATGCATAACTACATTGTGAAGTGGTGTAGTATTTATATATTAGGCATATTACTCAAACTTCAGTCAGTTCTCAGATAAATATATATATATATATAAGTTCCTATTTATTAATCAGCCTGTCTTTCCTTAAACTGGCATATTTTCGAGGCATAAATTGTGCAATTATTATAATTATTGCATTTTATCCAAGTTTATATCTCGCATTAATGACAGAATAGTTTTTATCAGGTTTTAGAGCTGCTTCAAATAATATGACAAAATGAGAATGTTCATGTTCAGAGCAGCAGAAATATTTTAATCTTTGCCGCTAATCTTTCTATGAAACCCAACTCCTGTACTCTTGTAGGAAAAGAATCCGCCGAAGAACTGGAACATTAGGTAGTTATACAAGCTTTAGGGATTAGTTTAGTATTCTTTGTTACATTATTGTCCGGTTTTGAAGTAACAGGTGGTGTATTTTGGTAATTTACTAATTTTGAACCATATTCAGATGCTTATAGCCAAGCCACAATGGCAGAAACCTTTGAGAGTAAAGACATTTCATCATATTAATATCTACAGGATCTTCCAAAAGATCGTTCACAAACTTTAAGGGTGGGTCAGGCATGCAAAAACAAGTCATTTTTACAGTAGAACATGAGGTCACCAATTTAAAGGGCGAGCTCTACAGGAGGACATCTGTCAATGAATTAAGGAAAAGGAAAGGATACATGGAAGAGAGTGTACAGAGCAGATTTTATGGATAACAAATTTACTGCAACACAGATAAATGAATAACAATATAAGAAGCGTGTATAGCTTCGGAGGCAAATTCTTTGAATACTTACTTTAAGTACGCCAAAGTTTTATTTTTTATAGTGCTTATTACTTGCCATTGTATCTGTCATGCTGCGTGTGACTTGTAATACTGTTATTGATGGAATTGTGTTGTGAATTTGTATTCCATTAAACACAGTGGCGGTTCGTCAGTTCAGAAACAAGCAGTGCTGCAGAAGTTGTGTATACCTAAGTTGTAGGAAATTTTATGATGATTATTTTGGTATATAATAATGATATACTAAAAATGGATAGCTTTTGAGTTATAAGCAAAAAACTGGGAAATTTTTTTCGCATTTTCGGCTATAACTACAATTCCAACAGAACTTTTTGGTGGCAAATCTCAGATTCGTAATCAGCACCCCAAAAAACATAAAGGAGCAAAAAATTACAACTCCTCCAGAATTCGATTTAAAAAAACTACTTAATTACTGGACTACTGAGAAAAAGCGATGAAAAGCCAAATGATGAATTAGCGCCAAACGAGAACTAGAAAAATGCAGCTCAAATGCATGCAATTCTAAGAGTTGCTTTTTCCACCGACTGAGCGCTTTCCGCTTTGATCAGTACGCGAATAGGAGGGGCAAAACTTTCTGCAGCTCCTGGTTGATTTTCAATCTTCCTTTTACGTCTTTTATTACTTTTTTGCCATTTTTGTGGATTATTGAACTCTCGAAGTGGAAAAGTAAGCCAATTAGAATAGAAACGAAAATACAAGATTTTAAAATAATTTCGGGGGGAGGGACTGCAGCTCTCATGGACGACCCAAAACCTGTATGTGGTCTGTCTCGGTTCTATCTTTATTCTCGTGTATTGTTTTCTTTTCTCTATTTCACTGATAATGACCGCCTGTGGCGGTCGCCTTTTGCGTTTGCAACCCAGTGTTCTTTGTATAGTTGACTTTTTTCTGTATGACTAACATAGCCTTAAAGTTTTAAACGACCTTTTGGACACCCTGTATATCGCCTATATAAAATCAAGTTTTCCTTTATAAACTCTGGGAGCTCATGCGAAATGGAACCGTTAATGCGGAAATATCGGTCACTTAAAAAAAAAACTCATTTATGAGTTTCGCTCAATCGACAAGAGCTATCAATACTTAATCTGCCAATACGAGAACTTGATATAAAGGAGAATTTTGGTAAAAATTTCAGATCGATATCTGTAATGTTTTACGAAAAATTCAACTTTGTCGGGGAAAAAAAGAGGGCCGTTGAAAAATGCCTATAAGAACTTTTATATCTGTCCGAAATTGCGAGACGAAAGAAAATCCTATTCTGATAGTATTGGTCTACAGTTTCAAATGATATCTATATTGTCAGTTTTCTTCAGATCGTGGAGAAGCTTCAAATATTTGGCAACATCTTATACCAATTTTTACCGTGTAATACGTATGTGATACTGTGTTGAGAAGATATAGAGCTATAGAAGTTATAGAAGTAAAAAAAATCCGATAGATATCTTTAGGAGAATTCATATTTCGTATCGAAGGACAAAGAATTAACCCATCTGTAAAGAAATAATCTAGAATTTTTACAGTACGCGAAACAGAAATAGCTTTTGCTTTTTTCCCCACCTGATTTCGATGTTGTTTATTTGAATTTTGACATTTTTAAAACATTACTTTTTTATATTAATGAGTGTTTTGTTTAATATTTATTATGAATGCAAAAATTTCTTTCCCTTTCTCTATCTCTTTTCTTAAAAGTTTCAACAAAAGAAATCTTTCTAAGATATTACAAGAATTTGCAATTTTTTCTTATATTAATATAGAACAAAAAATTCTTTTTAAAAGAAAACTTTGATGCTTTTCTTTTTCTAAACAAATAAAAAAATGCTTCTTCTGACCTTTTTTAAGATTAGAAAGATTAACAAGTATTTAAATATTATAGCGAAGCATCACTTGATGTTGCGGTGTGAAAAATAGTAAGATAATTAAGCAGTAAATTATTAATGCTTCTATAATAAGCCCTAAATATAAAAGGTCTTATCTTTCAAATTATTTATTTTCTCTCTTATAATCAAATTCAGTATTTAGTTATTCATAGATTTTCGAAAAAAACATCATCGATAATGTAGACGTATGAAAAGAATAAAAAATGTTGTTCTATTATTAAAATTTCTTTTGAAAGTTATTAGATTTTTGCTAGTTTTCTAGTTTAAATTTTTTAAGCGAAAGCAGAAGCATACTCGAGACATTGTATTTAACAAACTGTTAAGTTTAATTAAATTTCAAACCGCTAGTTGCTTTATGAAAAGACTTATAATTTGTGGAATTTGTCGATAACTTATTCCTTCATCGGCTACTTAAAATTACAACAAAACATGATTTAATTTCCGGTTTCGAAAATCTAATTAATTACATCAAGCTCTAAAAGAAAGCAAAGATTAAGAGAAAAAAATTAAAATGTGTATTTTAAAGAAATCATCGCCGTTAATTGAAAAATAATTAACTTCATGCAAAGAAAAAAAACTTTTACAAGAAAATTACATGAAAAGAAAATTTTCTTTTATCTTAGACTTCAACCTTCTCACGTCTTTTTACATCTGGAATTCGCCTTTCCTTAAATTCTCATAAATGCATGCACATAAACGTCACAAAAAATATATTTATTTATAATATAGATCTCCATTAAGTTGATCTTTTCACAATGAATGTAGTTTCAAAAAAAGCGCTTAATCTCTGATTTCACGGTGTGTGATGAGATATGAAAGGGTTGTGAAAGACAAAACATATGGCGGCGGATGGATGTGAAACTAAAGGACATTTTGGTTACGATCAATTGTTTAACGAGCCGTGTTCCATGATTTATGTTACGAAGAGAGCCGTTGAGAATAAAGAGACATTTGTCATTCACCTAATTTAGCTGTTGTTAGAATGTTATCTTCCCGTAGATGCTTATTTTTTTTCATAACATCATCACATAGTTTGCTTTTAAAATAGTCAGATATTTGTATTCTACATATTTCTTTATCTATATACATCTTTAAACATATATCTTTATTATTCGTCCAAACGCATACGTATTCATCTATAAAATAACGATTTATTCTTATAAATGTATTGCTATATTTCAAAATCTCGTTTATTCTGATTTAGTGTTGAGATTGATTGGGGGGAGAACATTCATAAAAAGCTACTTTAGTTTGTTACGTTTTAACGACCACAAAAGAAAATCCGTAAAACAAGGCCAATTAGTTTTAAATAACTTATCTATGACATGTAATAAATATTTTTTTGTTTCAGAGAATTTTTAATTATATAACTTATAAATTATACTGTTGATTTAACTCAAATATCTGTAATCTCTCGAAAGTTGATTTCTGCATCTGGATAATAATTAGTAAATCAATTCAACTAATTTGCTGAATAGCTCTGTCAGTTCGTTAGAAATTATTATCACAGAGCCACCCCAGTATTGTTGAAATTACATCAGATAAATTCCGAAGACTTAGTATTCTTTGAACTGACAAAGTGTGATTGTGTAGAAATTATTAAGGAAAGCAGAATTCCATATGTTAAAACAGAGTTTGAAATTTGCTTTGATTTGTCAGGCTTGCGTTTAGAGACCATTGAAGCCCCTGGAACTAAAACGTGAACTTCCCTTGTCAGTTTGGGTGGGCGATCGTGGAATAAAGGAGGGGGGGATGAAAATTGAAGAAATAAGAAAATACAAAAATATAATAATTAAAAGACATAAAAGTAATACATAGAAGTCAAGAAGAGAACATTTAAGTAAAATAAAAAAATAATGAATATAAGTCACAATTCGTGAAAATTCGTTTGATAATTCATAGTAATGAAGATATGAAAAGTTGACTTGTGTGGTCGAGTCCAAACGATAGAGTTATTGTTATATTTACAGTGTATTGTGTTATGAGTGAGTAATTTTTTCAGGCAAATGTAGCTGGCCTTCATAATTCTGTTCGTGCGTCAGAGGTCATGTTGGATATGCATGAAATTAGCTGAAGTTATATCTATATCGGAAGTCGCTGCGGAGGATAATTTTATTATCTATCAAGAATTTCATTCTTCCCTGAAAAACTAATAAGACTTGTAAATCTTACTATGATGGAAAATATGATGAACATTCGGGTGCGTAGGTACTATTCAGAACGGTTAGAAATTAAAAAGGTGCAAGACAGGGAAGTGTCCTTGCCTGCTTGCTATTTAACATCACTTCTGAAAAAGTCATCGAGAATGTAAGCATTATCACCAAGGGAACGATTTTTAATAAAAGGTTAAAAATTCTTGGTTCTGCAGATGATATAGACATAATCGCCAGAAATCCCAATACCCTTTGAGTGTTCTTTCATCACTAAAACAAAAGGCAACTAAAATGAATTTAGTAATTAACCAAAGCAAAGTAAATATAAGTCATGAACCTCTTAACTCTAAACCTTTTATTGTTATGGTATGTTATAAATAAGGCTAATTTCTTTAGTAGTTCTGAAATGGTTTTTTCAGAACTACGATAAAGCTGTTATCAGCTTTATCTTAGTTCTTAAATAAATATTTTTGATGATTTGGGACCTGAAATAAACAAAAGGAAATTGCAGAGAATCGCATTTTTTACTTTAAAAAATATGTTTGTCTGAAATTAAAGCTTATCAAGCATAAAACTAAAAGTTTACTGTCCAAAAACCATTATCAGATCCATTTTGACTTTTGCTTCAAAGACTTGGCCCGTGACTCAGAGACATGAATACCTTCTGGCTGATCTTGAAAGAAATATTTTTAGTGGTATTTGTGGTGGAATAGAGTTAGATGGAGTGTAGCGAAGAAGATATAATCACAAGCTATAAAAGTGTTTTAAGGATATTGATATTAATAGATAAAATCACAAAGAATGAAATGGATAAGTCATGTTATTCGCCTGCCAACTGAGTGCACCTCTAGAAAGATATTTCTTGCAAAACCAGTGGAAAAACGTGCTAGAGGAAGGCCTAAATTTAGATGGATTGATAGTGTTGACAGAATTTTAATAGTATTAGATCAATTAATTGAAGAAATTTCGCTGAGAACAGGTCAAAATGGGACAAACGCATTGAGAGAGCCAGGACTCACTCTAAGTTGTCAAACTAATGATCATGATCAGAAATTTCATTAGCTGTATGATCTCTGCTCTGAGAATTTTGCTGGTGAACACACTTCTCCTTCAGATTGATTTAAGGTGTGGTGCTGGTTTCCTGCGATTGAAGGGAGTATTTAAGGGGCATGCAGTTGCGAAATGTAGTGGATCCCCGATATCACCACATCCTCATTGGCCTGTTGGACTGAGGTTGAATCTCTTAAAATATGACGGGAGTGAACAATCCTTCTTACTTTTGCCAGTCTGGTTTCTGGCAGAAGTTTATGGATTCTGCCACTGCCTGCTTGATCGGCATCCTATTCGGTTCGCCACATAGAGAATGAGATATTGAATAGTTTTTTCGGAGAAACTGCATGCAGCTGGGTAATGTAATGGGATTCCTTCCGTGATTACTCTTGATTTATCAGACTAAACGCATTTTGAAGATACACTATCGACTGTTGGACAAGGAATTTTCAATCGAGGGTAATGTTAATTTATGGAATGTTAATTAATTTTTAATTACTGGTGCTGAAAATCTGACATACAAATAAAAATAGAATTTTTACTGCACCTTAATAATGCACCTACCTTTACAGGCACCTAAAATATAATTGGCCGAAGATGTAGGTATAGCTGAAAACATAATTAGTACAGTTACAATTGTGAAAATAATTAAAGAGATTGAACAAAATCAAAATTTTAAATTTAAAACTTTTTATTTAGCACTTTTTTATTTTAGAAAGTTACTGCCAACAACATTTTAAGTTAAGAAAATAGAAATAACAAAATTATACTGATGCACAACTCAAGAGACATTTTGTAATCAAACAATAATATATATGCATATATATATTTAGCAAAATTCTTTACCAAATTAGTAAATGAAAAAACATTTACTCTATTCACAGTGGCCACAATGAGATGAATACGTACTGAAATTAATTGATAAATTACACATAATGTTCAGCGTCGCAAAAAAGTTTCTTGAATCATTTGCAGCAACACTCATAATGGTTATGCATACTCAAATTTTCCGCACAAACTTTAAGAGAAGTGTTTCCTCTCATTAGGAAACTACATACACAGCAAGCGTTGTAGTAAAACACTGAAAATTTTATGCCCACAATGCTTCCAGCAGTTCTTTCTTCAACTTCACATTTATCACAAAAACGAAGACTTCGAGGAGTAGGCTGTTCAATTATTTTCATAAATTTTATTCGTGTACTACAGGCCAGGATTGCAGCACATTGGGGGTTGAGAAAATTGATCCAATAACTGATATTGGATAATTTCATGCGAACTTAAAAGATTACTCAAACCATATTTCGTTTGAGGATTGATTATAAGAACACCACAAAACTATCACGACGGCTTCCATTCGAAACGTGAACAGAAAAAAGGAAACTTCAGTTGAAGCTCGATCCAGTTGACATCGTTCAATACTTAACGACTTTTACACTTGCAGAAAGACATGGAACAAATTATCATTGAGAAACGAACCATTTCCTTCCTTTTTCCAACGGAAGATACTGCAGGAACAAGCTCCCTGAAGGCCCAAAGGCCTCCAGGAGCCCGCAGGTGTAACCACCCTTCTCAAGTTCAGTCAAGCCAAACTCAATTCAAATCACACAAAGGAAAACTTCTAGACAGGAGACGCTAAAGCCCTTTCACACAAAAATTCATACGCCGTACAAGATAGCGAGCAAATAGTTCCGTTAAATTAATTTGATTTATAATTTAATAAACTTGAAACATTAAAGGAAAAGACTAAAAAGTTAAGGCAATTAATATTTAAGTTGATTACTAAGTAGATAATTAAGAAAAATTAAGATATTTAATAAAACTGTAAAAAATTACAGTTGAAATTTTAAAAGTTGCCAAAGATGCCACAGGATACGAAAGAAACTTAGGTGGCCAAGATTTAAATATTTAAAAATACTGGTAAAGCCGAAAAATGATGTAGTTGCATTTTTTGCAATCTAATAGGTATATAACAAAAACGACACTTCTCCGGCACACCAACTCGTAAATTTGAACACAGCATCAACACTAAATACAAAAACTTCGGAGAAAACTGATTAATTTTTAAGAGTACCAATCATGCATTACTTTTTCCTTAAATTCCAGGCTCAAATTCGCAACCTTCTTATCTGTAATCCGAAATTTTCCACCAAATACCGAAGGAATACCAGAATGATATAAGTTAAAATCTATCGTTAACAAGTATGTACAATTCAGTTTCTCTGAGACAATTTGCATTCTCTTATATTTACAATCCACGACGGTTTTAATAAGTGCAGTGACACATTTCTGATGATTTCCCATACTTGCAGTATATATACTGTCGCATAAAGGCTTTTTTACTTTCTAGTATACGAAATATGCAAAGAGAAAGCATTGTAATCGTCAAAAAATTCGAACTCGAAATTTTGATGAATCTTCACGTTTAAGACCTCCCTGAGTCCGAAAACCACAATTTTAGAATTATGTCTGTATGTTGGAAAACGATAACTCGAAAAATATTAGAGCTAGAGAGATGAAATTTAATATGTGATCTTTACACATAATTTGTTTGTGTCTATCAAATTTTGGACGAAATCCGTTTGAGGGAAGTCTGTCTCTCCGTGTCCATGTGAACACGATAACTCAAAAACTTAAATAGCTAAATGGATAAAATTTGGTACACATTTTTATCATCAGGAATGTAGGTCCATATCAAATTTTGAACCAAATCCGTCAAAGGGTTGACTGTCTGTCGGTCTGTGTAATCGCATGCTTCTGAACACGATAACTCCTTAACACAATGACTTAGATAAATGAAATTTGGTAAGTGGCCTTCTAACCTTAATTGTAGATCTGTGTCTAATTTTTATTTCAGTTGGTTAAAAAAAGGCGTTCAAATTGATGTTCAATTTTCTTACTATGACGCAAGGTCATTTTGCGTCTTGGCGAACGTTTGGCGATATTCGTGACCTTGGCGCGCGCTAAGGGAAACTAGTCGATAGGCATGGCATTCTGGGTTACAGAAGGTTCGCATTTTTTATCCGGAGGGAGAAGAAATGACACATTTTTGGGAAGTATACAAGAAAGTTTAGGGGAGAGTACTCCCGCTGGTTTCAGTCGCACACCGGTGGTGCAAATGCCATATTTTAAAAATATTAAAATTTCTCTTCCCTTACGGAGTCAATTCATGAGTAACCCTCATTCTATATAGATAGCTTCTCTTCCTTTTTCTATTGCATTACCAGATGTATAATTGCTTGATTTCTCAGCCAAGAAAATAGATATAGGATCGGGCGATACCATGGGAAGTCAAATGGGAGAAGAGATTTTTTTTTCTTCCATTCGCCTGAAAAGGTGGGATTTTGTTGTTGTTGTTCTATGTCGAAATCCCCTTTTTATTATATTATGTTAAGATTTTGTATTATTGTAATTTAAAGGTTAGAAATTCAATAAGTTAAAAATAAATTCAAGACAATAGGTAAAAAAGTTTGTTTTAAGTAAATAACAAAAAACTAAATTTTGTGGTAGTTTGTGAAGTTTTGTTATTGATCGCTTAACAGAATTGTTTTGTTTTAATTTTATGAAATCAAATTATCATAATAAAACCTGATACTTGTAAAAAGTATATTTAAGCAAATTTATTGCATTGTTGTCGTTTTAATTACCTACCATTGTAATATCTAAAATGCATTACCATATTTGAAGTAAATTTGTCATAATACATAGTTATAAATTAGTTATAATTTTAAATACATTTTTTTAAATAATTTTTAACTGTTATTAAAAGCATACATTTGATCTATTTGCATATTCTATCAATCAAAATTTGAATTTAATACAAGCATTTTGTTTTCAATTTCATTGAAAGCAAACATAGTTTTTATTTTAAAAAAGAGCTCGGGTAATTTAATTACGGTTTTAAACCCAGCAAAGCGTGATACTTGTAACTGTAAATATACAATAATACTGAATTTTACTATACAAAAGTAGTTAGAGTTTATTTTGTAGAATTTATTTTAGATTTCTCCAAATTTACATTATAAAAGCAAAAAAATTCCCATTTCAGGAATGTATCTTCCTTTCTTTGTTTTTTTATTTTTATGTTTCATCGTTAATATCACGTAAGCAACAAAAAAACAAAATTTAGAAGAGAATAATTTAAACTAATACTGTTTGCTATGGGATCATTATACTGCTCTCGTCTTTTCGCAAAATCCACTTTTCTATTCAGAACATGCTACATTTTCAAAATATGTATCTCCTTTCCAATTTTAAAAACTTCAGACAATGCACGTACTACAACACAGAAACATCAGTTTGGTAAAGCAGCAGCGGTGAAAACGATAAAATAATGTGAAGTGGGAAGCTAAAGACAGTCTAAAAAGTTAGTGCATCGTCAGCAATAAAAAAGGAATTTTCC
>BGPR01001561.1:32580-61583 GCA_013235015.1 Araneus ventricosus
CTGATGTATACGTTCAGTTACGTATTGCTTGCAGCCTGGTGGTGGTGATTATTTGTGTGGGGGGGGGTTTCTAACTATTTTTCAAATTTAAGGGTGAATTATTTAAAAAAGAATTAAGTTGTAGAGATCCTTTCCAAAAAATAAATATAAAAGTATTTGCTTCATTCATTTTATAGTCAGAAGCATTCTTGAGAATATTTTAAAATCATCACTATTATTGTTGAGGCATTGTTTTGTACTCTCAGTAATTTATGAGTGTTTCCTCTTCTAGAGCAAACCTCACACAAAGTGAAAAACAAAACCATGTTTATGTTTAAAGGAGTTCTAGAGCAGAGTCCTAGCAATGAAAATAAAATATAAAACATACACCTTTTTGCTAATTAATCTTCAAATAAAAACAAATTAACTGAGTTCCATTGTATCTGTAACAAATAAAGATAACAGATTTCAAGTAAACTGGTTCAAAATATTTATTTCTACATATTATTTACAGAAAAATGTTAGCATCTTCTTTAAATGTGGATTTTCACGCGCATCTCAAAACCTTTGCTACTGAGATAACAGAACTACCCATCACCCTCTAAATACACACTCTTTTACCATAATCATTTGATGTCTTTCTTTTCACTACTCCTTGAATACTCCCAAGAACCAAGTAAGCCCCATCATGGAAATGTCAATCTAGAAACTATTTTTATTTTCAAAACAAAACACAAAATTCTCTTTGTGCTTAACAAAATTTTTAGAATTTAATAGCTAATTATGGATATAAAAAGATTACAATGATTTTAATCCATTCTCTCATAAAACATGGGAGTTCTTAAGGCTTGTGAACAAAAACATAAATTTCATGCCTGCAAACAACTCAAAGGAATGAAATTCTACTTTTAAGATAACACAATATAATATAAACAGAATAAATGAGTAGAAGTTAAATGAAAAATTTACAAAAATATACACTAAAGGCTTTTTTATGAAATAAGAGTTTAAATTAAATGGATAAAATACAATAATAATACAATAATAATAAACACATATTATTCTTGCATTTTTTGTTGATTATTGAATTAGTTTTAATTTCAAAAATAAAAAATACAAAGTGACATATAGTTAGTTAATAAAGTAAAATACAATAAAACAAGATTTCTTAAATTTTTAATACGATGTATTTTTACAACCGTTCTCATATAATTAAATGATTAGTTCTAAGAATTTTTTATTTAAAAAAATAATAGATGTTTAAAACAATAATTCAGTCTATATCAATTTGCAAGGTTTCAGCATGAAAAAAAATGTTTTCTCAAGCTTTATTAAAATGATTAGTATCTGCAAGATTTCCCACAAGGATAATTGCAAAAAATTTACTATCGTCAGTAGTTACAAAATTACATGACTTACTCCAAAGGAAAGCAACCTTTCTTCCACACATTTTGCTTATTGTAGTGAATTGAACTGTGATAAGGGATTTAAAGACATAAGCCGAAACCACCAATTGTTGTTTACATTTATCAAAAAACAGATTGATTGATTGATTACGATGATGGGACTTTTAGCAACCAAGGCAACTATTATCCCTAATGCCAAAAGGATGACAATCTAAAGATAGGATGCACTACTCTCAAGACAGGCCAAGAAGCTAACCAGGAGTCACTCAGCTTACCGGCTGTGAATTTGTAATAGTTGGTGTTTCTAGATTTTTTGGTTACTTATCTGGTCATAAATCCTTACAAAATCGATTTTTTTCTGTGTGCTCACGTTAATATACATTCTACAAACACAAAGAAGTTGCTGGATCGATTTTTTTACTATAATTTGAATTTGTGCATTATAATTAAGGAACTCCAGAAATATAAGACTTGACCTATATTTTTGGGTAAGCAGCAGAAGATTCTAGGCACAAAAAAAAAAATTGATTACACCAACCATGCTTTATTTAATTATCTTGAATCAGGCATAAATTTTTTATTAATTAAAAGGACATACATAAAATAAAAAAATATTTACAAATAGATAATGCTCGATAGTCAATCAGCATTGCAACCATCAAATTTTCAAATTATATATTCAGTAAACTTTTTCCTCTCTTCTAATACGGGTTTGAAGTTAGTATGTGCATTTAGTGCTTATATTATACAGCATACGAGTTTCTAATTCTAATTTTAAATATTTTCTTGCACTCTTATAATATTTTTCATTGTATGCAACATATTTTTTGGATGAATTTGAGCCAAATCAGATCCGATTAAATGTAGAGTTTAACATTTAGTTTTATGATAAACAGATTGGAGTCAACATCATAAAATCAAAAAATAATAATCCCATGTTTACTCCTACCAACACGAGGGATTTTCAGCCAAATGTGAGCTCGAGAGACAGAAAACTTTCCCCGATGCTCCCAAGGGTCCAGTTCTCGTCATTTCCGACAGAAGGCGGGAAAAAAAGGATTTAAGAAATAAAATAACATACATTTTGAAAACCTAGTTTTTATTGCAGAAAATATCGTTTTTTTGTTATTTAAAGCGAATTCTGTTGAATACGTGCTAACTAAAACATTAGATAATTGCAGGACTATTTCTTGGCAAGAATACCATCCATGCTTCCACTGCATAACATTCCAGGTTGTCTTGGACTATAAATATATGCGCACAAAAGGATGCGCTCAATAAATGTCAAAGGTTACCCAATAAATGTCAAGATAGTAGTATAAGGGGGCACTCAATAAATATCTAAAAGGATGCACTCAGATTAAAATAAATAAGTCAAAAAAAGTGCACTAACTAAATGTCAAAAAGGACTGAGAGATATCGAAGAAGACACGTACTAATGTACCACATTACTCTGACAGGGGTTGAAGAAGAATGCTTTTTAAGAACCAAGCAACACTGGCTTAAAGACACATTGAGAGATCAAAATTAAGTTCTGCGGAGGATTGACCTATGATTTGGGTATTTGGAACAGAACAAAATAATGTATTCAATAGTATGTAGTCCGATTACACGTTTGACAACGAGGTTATTATGTGAACCAAATCTAATGACAGTGGAATCTCCGGGTTAAAGTCGTGCAATAATATATCCTCTCTACTTCTATTTTTGAGCCAAGACTAGGGTTGAGCATGTGAGGAATATCGTGGAATTGATTTTTTTGATGTTTGTTTTTTGAAAAGGAATGTGTTCTTTTGATAGAATTGTCTGAAACGAAATTATATTTTGTAAGCAATCCCTCTAATGGCCTAGACTAGCAATTTTGTTTCACAATGTTTGCCACATGAATGTCTTGCATGACAAGGTGCAGAAGCTTGACAAGTGGTAACAAGCTTCAGAAGTCTGCACAGGTCGAACTTGCAGCACGCTTGTTGCAAACTCATTACAAATCCTATAGCAAAGAACAGAGTACGAACACAACCCGGGATGAACAGCAACCTATGATTAGTGAGACGCGGATACCGCGGACCTAGTTCGGCTACGACTCAGGAGAAATAGTTCCTAATACATCATTCCAGTTCGTTCACGTATACATTTACTTTAACTTTTCTTGATTTCATTAATTTTTTTTTTGAGGTTAGAATATGATTTGAGAGTCAAAGAGAGAGCGATTTTTCCTAATAACTTCCACGTTTTTAGTGAATAGATTAGAATTGAGTTCAAAGTAAGTACTTTAAAACTAGGATAAAATGTATAAGTATTATTCAAAACGTGAACTTTTTTTTGGTTTAATTTTGTTTTATAAATATTAAAATTTCATTAGACAAAACGTCTGTTTTTTCTTTAAAGTAAGAAACTTTTAGTAAAATATGAATGATTTCAAATTTTTTTTATAAAAAGTTAGTTTTCTGACAAATTATCGTATTTATGAATTAATAAAGAAGAGACAGTCTAGATCTTATTAAAATAGGATGTTTTCTTTTTTTTCCGCAAATGGATTAATGAATATTATCTCTTTTGCTATCTTTTACATACTTGTTTTGCAAATTCATTGCAAAGGAGGTGGCGCTATTTGTCATGGAGTGAACTTTACAGTGACTTGATAATGCAAGGAGGTCGCTACGTTGATCAGCTTGAATTTGCATTTCAAGTTCCAAATTGTGATTGTCAAATTTGCTATGACAAACTAATTTCACAGGTCAAAATCAAACTTAACTAAACTTACATTATTGATCTGGGGTGTGACTCCTTGACCGCTTTTGCGATAGAGTCCGCCTTTTTTGCAATAGGATAAGTGACCCCATGAAGTCCACCCGAACAAATTTTTTGATGAAAATTTTCCCTATAACAATTGGTGCCAGCTAGTCTCATGAATAACCTTTAGGAGCTACAGTCTATTCTGGTACCCCGGTTGGTTGGTTAGACAGTCACTTTTTTTCCGCGTAGCATTGGGAACACAGTGATGATCTAACTGCTGAGAGACCAAATAAAGACTCTCTGATTAAGGCCCTAAAGCTTGCCAAAGAACTGAGTAACTACCAGTTCAGTACCAGTAAAAGTAAGTTTATCTGTGACAGAGGTCATCAAGAAGGCTGACAAGTTGCCAAGGCTTCACGCCAATAATGGAATTGATGTGAGATTCTATAAACAAAGTTGACAGGTTCGAAATACCTGATAGAAGTAAGAGTTTGATTTGGATGCATTCCATGTAGCAATGATATGGTAGTCCACAGAGGAATTCTTTGTACCGACGATTCTTCAAGAGGTCTTTATCAGAAAGAGCAGGATGAACTGTTTATTGGAAAGCTAAAATCATGTAAAGAAAGATTTCACAAAGTTTTTAGAGATGAGGGTATCAGGAAAAGCAATCTATATGGTCTACCAGAGTCTCAGATCCGTAAACAATGTAATCATTTACTTCCATCTCTTTAATTAATTGTAAGCTGGGTTTGCAGTTTGATCTTAAATGGAGGAGAATGAACAACGTTGGCAAAGCTGCCTGACTAAAGAACTCAGTGCCGCAAATCTCTTGATTTTTTTCCAACGGCACATCCTGACCGTTCAATTTTCATGAGCATGTGGTGGGGGTCATTATCAGAGACCATAAGTTTGTATAGTATTGCAGGCTTTATATTGAGTTTCAGAAAGTTTTTTGTAGGTGAACAACTGCAAAAAAGAAACTAAAATACTATTGTTTACTATTTTTGTATAAGATCTTGTTCTGGGCTAATATTTATAAGTGATTTTAGAGCGTTAATTTTTCCTGAAGGAGCTTAGATCAGAATGAGTTTTCAATATAACTTACCATTTTAGTTAGTTTTGAAAAAATTTATACCTAAATAGTTGATAGATTTGTTTCAACAGGGAGAGAGGAAACCTGCATATATAATTCGAGGATGGACTGTAATTTCTTTTTTAGAAAGGTCAGATGAGCATTTTCAGTGCTAATATGAGTTTCTAGTAGTTACACCATTATAGCATTTTCCATCTATTCGCAGTTTTTGCAGTTAAACAAAAGGCTCTGGAAAAACTCGATAAACAAAGCTTTCCCAGATACATAATTTTAGTTTGAGCAAGCTCATAAGATTTGTCTGACCAGGTGCAAACTTCACCAAAATTAATCATGCACAGACAAGTGTAAAGCTTGGAAGCAGTTAGAAGCTTCAAGCCGAGTCGAACTTTGCGCAGCTGCATTACCATCTAGATTAGCAAAAGTAAGCACGAACACGCCGGGATAGAACTAATGGAGACACGCAACCTATGAGTTAGTAGACAGAACATCGATACCATGACCGTTCTGGCTGCGACGGAGGAAGATGGTTGTCAGCTACATCGGTTCGACTCGATTAAGTATACGAATTTATTTTCAAACTTTCTTGATTTCTTATTTTTGAGTTGAGAATATGATTTGAAATCAAGAAGTGATTTTCACTATAAACATACGTTTTATAGAAGATAAATTATGAAATTAGAGTTCAAGTAATTCGTTAAGAGTCGGACAAAGATGTCTAAGTTATTATTTTTCAACAAACATTGACTGTTTTTTAGAGTTAATTTTGTTTATAAACGTTAAATTTCAACATTAAGAAAAGAAAGAATTCACTCTAAAAAAATATTTAGTAAAAGATGGAAAATATTTTCAAAATTTTTTATATCAAAATTTTTTTCAAATTATCATTGATTTATTGAATTAATAAAAGAAGGTCGGTCTGAGATGCTATTAAAATCGGATGTTTTTTAAAACAGAGACAAAGATAATTATCTCTTTATTGTGCTATTCCTTTGCAGGAAGCTTGTTTCGTAAACTTGCAGCAAATTTGATTTACGAGGTAGCGCTTATTTGTCACATCGAACTTGCAGAAATCGTTGCAAGCGAGGGTGGCGCTAGTTATCTGCAACGAACTTGCTACAAGTTCGATTCCAGTTTGAACGCGTCAAATTTTGCCATGACAAGTCAAAATCAAACGCGCAAACTTACGTGCTATCTGGGTTGGCAGGGATATTGCTGCAATCAGTTGAAGACTAATATTCAGTCGCACTAGACCAGCTGCATTCTCCAACAAAGTAACAAAATATGATAATCAAATGAAAGAAATAAAGCAGATTTTACGTGATGTCAAAACACACGTAACAATGCTTCACACTATTAAACCGCGGAAGGAATTGTGCACCAGTGGGATGTATGGGGTCGGGCCCTTTGTCGAGGATGCTGTGCCCCCCCTTCGGAGAAAATTTTGTACCCAAATCCACGCAGGATTATTTAATTAGTAGATAAATAAAGATCTGATGAAAATTTGAATGGCACTTTTCTTTACATACTGGACTGACCATTTGTTTGCACAATCTGCTCTGCAAATCTACGAAGCTTGCATCAAGTTTGACACAGCTGCCGAAGCTTGAAACAAATTAATGAGTTGTCACTACGCGTGAAACTTGGCACAAAAGCTTGCCGAGTCACTCGTTGCAAACACAAAAAAACAGAGTACACAGATGAACCTCGGTTTCGAACTCACGCAACCCATTTCACCAGCAATCGTCATTACGGGTCTATTCTAGTACCCCGGTCTGGGTTGGACGGTTTCGCCTTTTGATCGCCAGGATTTACTATGGTTTTTCTCGACCGAGAAGGAGTCTGATTCTCGTACCTCGGTCGTTTCAGAACATCTCACTTTACGAAGTGACTATTTCTGCTGCGCCATGCTCAACTGATCGTCATGCGATATTTTATGGTTTCAGATTAATTCGAGTTTTGAATCAAGACTATGGCAGTGCATTAGCCAATTGAAATTATGTTGGATTATTTTGAAAAATAATACAATTTAAGTGAAGGATGATCACCATCTTTTCAAAAGACACCGAGGGTAAGAGGTGGGAAGATTTACTTCTGCTCTTATAAGATGCATTATAATGCATCTTTCTTGCTTTCGCAGTCAATTGTTAAGGGGTTAAACCATTTATCTTTACAGATATACAATAATAATGATTATATATTTATTATACAATTCAATACATTGATGTAATTTTACCAGTTTTCTAGAGAGGAAAAAGTAATACTTTTTTCCATGCCAATTATTTTAACATGGAATAAATCTTATAAGTGTATGTACAAACCTTTGTTTTATTTTTCAGTGCATAAGAAAAAAATAAACATGAATAAAGTTATTAAATTCAGCTTTTCACAATATTTAAAAATTACATCTTTATCAGGAACAGAAAAATTCTTTAATTGTCCAAATTTTGCAATTACTTGTAAATATTTGACAAATTTCTTTGAAATAAAGGCAAATAAAAAAAAAATTGTAATGATATATACGGAATGAGGAAAGTCATTTCCACTCCAATCATTTAAAAAAATATTTAAAATGTTACCCTAATTTAATTTAATAATTTAATTTAATAAGAAAATATTAAGTAAATAAATCTTTAAATGTCAATTGATCTTAGCTAATTATCAGACTATCATTATTGACTATCTTGATGGAGTAGTAAAATTTAACTACTTTTTTAAAGATTTAATTACTTTAGATTGTCGTATTAAATTATTAGATAAGTTATTTAAATTCGATAAAGATTTAACTACTTTATAAAAAGCTAAAGTAATTGGTAAAATTCTTCTTCATTTGAATCCAAATGGATTAAATTTATCCCGATAAACACTTTCAAAGCACAATTAACGTCTTAAGCCTCCTTTTTAAACGAAAATTTGATAAGTTCTGTTTTCAAGAGCACTTCTCGCTAGCGAATATCGTTTACACGCCAGGTACAGAGCTGACGAGAAATCAAGTCTTTTCGACCGAGCGAGATCCCAACCGGTTGGAAAAGCAATTTTGAAATCGCATTTAGTCGTTAACGGGCGGAAAAAGTCTCCCAACCCAACCGGTACGAGAATAGACCCGTTAGCCACTGTAATGTGGACTCTGAGGAGAAGATAGATTGTGCTTCAATGGTTCGATGCATCTAACGTTTTTATTTTAAACTATTTTCTTGATTTCATTAATTTTTTAAATTTTGAGTTGAGAAATGATTTGGAGAGTCAAGAGAGGGCGATTTTCGCTAATAACCACGGGTCTATTTTTTTCCGGTGGGATGAGAGGTCTGTTTTGCAACAGGAAAAAGTGATGTCTCATAACCAGAATGAACCCTGTTCTAGTAGAATAGTGTAAGATTAGGGGTTCAAATTTAATTAGTTTTAAATAGGGAAAAATGTAAGTTATTATTTTCATGGCAAGCATTATTATCTTTTTAGTTTACTTTTTTTATGAACGTTAAAATTTCAACATTAAGATAAAAGGCGATATATGTTTTCTTTAAATTGAGTTCTATATTTAGTAAAGATGGAGGATTTTTCAATTTTTTATAAAGATATTTCGTTTTTCAAAATTATTTTAATTTATTGACTTAATAAAAGAATGACGGTCTAGAAAATGCTATTAAAAATCAAAATATTTTTAAAACAAGACAAAGATCAAAACTAGATATATACATCTGTATCAAGGTCATTATTGCAAGTGTGATGTATCAACTTTGCACAAACTTGTTTTCAATTGTGGTCCTGAAATTTTTACAACTTCTGAAAACTTGTTTTTTGAAAGTGGGTTGGTCGATTATACTTTGTTACTTTGAAGGAAGTTTTGCTGCAAAGTTGCCGCATCAAATTTGTCCATGGCAAGCTAATATCAAGAAAAATCACGCAGCGTAAGTGTGCGTGCTATCAGGTATGTGATGCATTACATTGCCGACTACCGTCGGGCGGTCTCTAACAGATCTCCCTGAGCCGCAGGATGCTCAATATATTCAAATAAATTGCGAATGCTTTAGCATAGATTCACATTAAATTAATTAAAAAAGGTGCTGAGTTTAAGTTTCCTCAGGCAGAAATTTTAAAGAATAAATAAATTTTGCTGTGATTTGTGATTACTCGTATTCGTCTCGCTACATTCTAGAGTTTTTTAGGAATATTCCTTATTGGACCGTTAAGATTTCTGGAATTTTTTATCAACATGCAAACATTTACCAGCATATAATCCTTCATGTAGGTTAAGTAGTTCTTTGTGATCTGCAATATACATTGATCAGCATTTTTTCTGTGTACTTGCAATTCATTCTATTAATACTGATAAGACAACCTTTAAAGTTTCACGGTTGGAAAAAAAGGATAGATGCTATTTATAATATGCTTTAACTGATGTCATTTTTTTGACTGCAAGCTGGGGAGGTGTATAGTGGAGGGATCACACCGAAACAAATAACAAAAAATGTGAAAACGATCCTGAACAGCGAATTTTGTCACCCAGGTTAGAGCGTTCCAGTACTGCTTTTAGAGCGTCTCGGCACTGTTTATTTTTCAAGCACATGGGCAAGGGATGCGAAAATCATTTAAACAGTACCGGCTAAGAGTAACCCACTACTCTCTACAAGCAGGTGCTGGACCCAGAATTACATTGGCTCTTCTTGGGTGCTCACTAAGAGAAGATTTTCAAAATTTTAATTAGATTTAATTAAATTAAAATTAAACGGAAGTTCAAGTTTCCTCAAAACTTTTAGACATAAATATCGCAAAAGAGAAAAAAAATTATTTTACACACCACTTTAAATTCAAAATTAACTTCTCAGTGATGTCAGATTTTATTTCCTTCAATAAGTTTCTCTAATTTTGATTTTCAAAATTAATTTCAAACATAATTCCTTATCAAATCTTTTACTGGTATGTTTTGCCAGTATTAAAGTTATAATAAAAAAATTGCTTTCTTTTCACTTAACTTCAAAGAAGTATTTTCCTTTCGCTTTTATCAACGTCATGTAATGCTTTAGTGGTATTTCTTTTTGCCAAATTGGTGATATAAAATCGCATGCACAGAATGCATACTGCGATGCAATCATGGGACGATGACAAGACAGACATGGGCCTAAAACATTATCATGATACGATGTTTTAGATAATTACAATTTAAAGGTATTTTTATTCAGCAAAGAAAAAACGATATTCGAGCTAAGATTTTATTCAAATTCTCAATTTATTTTTTTTTGTCCAAGTTCAATTTAAAATGGACCATGGTAATTGATGCGCAACAACTTTCCACATCAGAATCAGACTATATAGAATCAATATATAACAAGCTGTAAATTTATAGAGATTTTACATATTTTTTTACATTTTTAAAATAAAGGTTTTCCCTCGTTATTTGCACCTCCATGCACACCACAAGAACAGTATACTTGTGGTATACTTTAAATATTTGCATATTAAACACTGCCTACGAAAATCATGTTTGAAATAATAATTATGAACAGTACATCAAAGCTCGGATATGATAAAAAAAAAAAAGAAAACATGTAATCATTTAAAAATTCACTTTGAGATTTTGAGTGAATCTTCATGTTTTATATTTCCTAAACAACAGGTCAAACCATTTTCAAATTATATCTCTGTGATACTGTTCCCACCTGTAAACATGATAATTTAAAATCGGAAAGAGATAGGCGATAAATTTATATGTGAAAGATAGAAAGTAAAGCTGATGTTTTTTCTGAGCGTCAGTGCGTACGTGAACACCATAAATAACTTTGAAATACAATATGCCAGATGGATGAAATTTAGCATATGATTTAATTACCGGAATTATAGACCTGTTCAAAATTTGGACTAAATCCATAATTGTCGGTCTGTTTATCAGTGTTTATGTGAATAAATCTTAAAATAAACCGCAAGCTCGATTAATGAATTTAATAAGTAATTTTTTGCATCAAAATAATTGATCTAGTCGAGACATTGGACCCAAATTCTTCAAAGTGTAGATTGTTATCTATCTAACCGTGTGTATGTGAACGATAACTAAAAACGCAACGGGCTCAGTATGTGGTCTTTACATCACCATTGTATCAAATTTTGGATCGAAGAGAGCGAAAGGAAGAGATCAAAAATACGTACTCTATTCATTCTCTGATGATAGTTAAACACACAAACGCACTTGTTTGAAAGCATAGCCGAGAAAGTCGAGAGAAGAACACTCCTTCCGATTTATTATAGGTATTGGTTGTTGGTAAAGTCATGACGCATTTTCTTCTCTTCCAAAGGACATTTATTTGATCAGAGCTGATATCAAACAGTAATTTGTTACCTGACTTTTGACAAACCTTTTCATCTTTGGAGTCAACTAGGAGGAACCTGTGTTTATCTTTTGAACAAGGCGCTATTTACAAGTTCATCTGAATTGACATTATGACTAAGTAAGTATAAAGATCGGAGGAAGTGTAAGCCTGAACTCTGTAAGACAACGAGGAGTAGATGTGACAACAAATATTGTCCACTCTCCAACAACATTTGACAGTTAATAAGAACGCACTGGTCTTGCAGTTGGCGTGATGGAGAAATACTGTCCGTTTCAAAACCTGCCTACCACTTTTGGACGATTTTACTCAGCAGAAGGGTGACATTCAAGATATTAAGCAAGAACTCGGAAAGCACTCTCCCTATGCTTTCGTTTTTTCTTTATCTATTCTTTTCCGACGATGATATTCTTTCTGTTTGAATAATTGCTATTTTGTTTAATTTGATTCTTGTGCAATATTTCTATATATTGCTTAGTAAAAAAATGAGCATTTCCTCTCCGTTGCTCATCTCATCACTGAAAGATAAAGCCGACTGGCGCATGCTAAATCACGAAGGTTTCTGCTTCTGAAAAACACAATACATATCTCTCTTAGGTTAACAACTCTAGACATTTTCAGAGATGATCGACTCTTTAAAATTGCTTAGTTGTACATACTAAAACAGCCAGTTTTCAAATTACATGGTAATAACTTAGATGTGAATGCCTAGTACCTTCAAAAAAGAATTATCTGCATCAGTTGCAAAAGCGTATCATGACTTTTAGAGCAAAAAATATTTAATGAAAAGTAGAATAAAAAATATCAAGAATTAAAATTAGCACGGCAGCATTTCATAAGCTTAATGAGATTCTTAAATGGTTTTGAGTACTTGTTCTCTTCTCAATAGAAAACATAATTTGTTTAATAGCTTGTTTAAAAATATTCTGGAGATAATTTTTTTCGTCTGTTTTGAGGGAATTATGAAGTCTCTGATAAACTACAGCTTTATATTAACATTAGAAGCCCGCATTTAATTAATAAATATTGCATATTTATTCGAATTAATCTCTTAAAGTATTGTTTAATTTCTGAAGTGGTGGCTATCATTAAATCTATGTGTGCACTGCCAATAAGTTGTACAAGTTTTAAATCGATTCCTGAGTTAGAAAATTCAGTTCAACACATATTTTTTGGAATTCGCTTCCTTCATCTTGACGAAATCACAATTTTCGTAATATTATCAAATACCAGTGGGATAAAAACAATCAGGTAACTGACGGAATTCTTCGAAAATTTTCTTTTAAATATACTTGAAGCTCTGTTGAAAAACTTAAGGTAAATCCTTGCTATGTTTGGTTTCGGCTTAATAGTTAAAAAAAGAATTTTAAGTAAATAAATTAGCGACTTAAGATTATATTAGTATGAACCTCAGATCTTTAGAATCAATAAAAATAGAACTAAAATTCACAAACAGAATTTTAAACTTTTAAATTTCGCAATTATTTGATGATACACGATCATGGGATTTTGGATTGTTGAACACCACTCTCCGACCGTCTTTATTGAGAGAATTATTGAATTTATATTCGACAGCTACATTTAAGAGGATTGAATATCTGAAGAGACAAAAAGGTAAGAATATCTAAAAAGACAAAGAATGATAGAAGCAATTTAATTGGTGTGCGCAAGTGCAGCATCATCCAGGAAAAATTGCTAAAGTATAAAAAAAATACAAATATTAAAAAAAGGGGAATAAAAAGGTGGAAGGGTAAAAAATAATAGTAGACAACGACAAGAAGTAAGAATCTGGTGAATGACTTCATCAAAGGCCAGACATTCATGCAGATTCAAAAGTGGAATAGGTTTTCTGTAGAGGAAAAAGACTTTACGGTCTGAATTTAATATCCTCTTTTGGCCTGAACCTATACCGGAGTGTATTGGAAAGAAAAACATTTACCCACAAAGAAGAAAATTGAAGACAATCTCCAGAACAAAGTGTAAAAAGAAGGGATTAAAATCTTCCCTCTTATAACATATGAGTGACGCACTTGAGTGTTTTTCTTTCCAATACATTCCGGTATAGGTTCAGGCCAAAAGAGGATATTAAATTCGGACCGTAAAGCCTTTTTCCTCTACAGAAAACCTATTCCACTTTTGAATCTGTATGAATGTCTGGCCTCTGATGAAGTCATTCACCAGATTCTTACTTCTTGTCGTTGTCTACTATTATTTTTTTTCCCTTCCACCTTTTTATTCCCCTTTTTTTCAATATTTGTACTTATTTTATACATTTAAGAGGGATTTTTTTTAAAAAGAGAAGGAGAATTATAGAGAATTCTTGCATTTGTTATCTTGTGAAGATTGTAACTATAAGTATCTAATTTGTAATTTTTATCTTGGTTAATTCGAAGCTGACGGGAACATAATAAAAATTCGATTTATCCAAAAATTCGAATTAAGAAAAACTGGGTCTAAAAATAAGAACACAAAGAGAAAACTATAATTTTAAAGATAAAAAGGTAGTAAAAATTTGTTTTAAATATTTAAGAGTTTTATAATAAATGTTATACTATAATTAGCAAATAAATAATAGGTAATTTTATTAAATAAAGTGATAATAATTAAAATTTAAAAAAATACAATTTTAATAACACTTTCAATAAATAATTAATTTTAGTAAACGAGCAGCATATAGCATTTTGAATACAACAAGAACACAAAACAATTTCAAAATAAACAGAACGATTCATCAATTAACATCTAACAAGCTCGAAATTTTTTTAATTACAAATTTTTGATTGCTTTTTTGATTGAATGCATTGTACAGCAGTAAAGTTCTCGAGTGAATTAGGGGCCTTAAAACTTTAATATTTTTTTAGCTTTGACTTCGAGTAAACTAAAATAAATTCGAGTTATAGACGATATTTTAACATTGCGTTCGTCGGAAATTTAAGGGATCAGAGAAAAACTTCGAATTACCCACAAATTCTAATTAAAAACATTCAAATTAGACAAATTCCATTGGATAAGCTTCCTTTTTTTCAGTTTGATTGACATATCTATGAGAATAATTAGCAATTCGAGTATTGAATATTATTCAATATTGCACAATTAACTAAAGCTTAAAAACAATCAACTAGAAAAATTAGAATAAATTTAAAATAGAATAGAATTAAGCAACAAGAATAAAGAACACAATTAAGTAAAATATCCAAGTGAAAAATGATTCTATGTTTCTGCATATAATAGAAATAAAACAAACATAATAGCATTTTCATAGAGATGAAAAGTTTATTAATGAAGAGCAATTTAGAAATGCAAAAATAATAACAGTATTAAATTTTTAACCTGCGTTTCAAGAATCGAGTCATAAGTTTAACTCTCCTATCTGTAATTATATTCATCAACTGGCAAGCGCTGGTTTCGCATCATACAGCTTTTTATATCGCTCTGTACGAGTAGTATTTCCCTAGTTTGGTCTTGAATTTTATGCATAAGAAAGTTTGCTTTAGATATCATATTTCATTATAAAACACTTTGTTACAGTTTTGGTCTTTACATCATGAGACATAGAAAACTTATTATTTTTATTTTAAATAATATATTTTTGCCTGTGAAAAATCCTTTTTCTCGTTTAGTTGTTCAGTATTCTTATTCATTTAGCTTTGATTTTGTCAATTGTTTTGAATATAAGAGTGCTCGTCCGCGTGGGATTTCATCGCTAACGTTGTAAAATGTTGAATTAGCAAATAATATTCAATATTAAATTTCATTTAAACAGGATCTCCGTTCTCTTCGGTGCACACTTGTTTTTTCCAGATTCGTATCTCGTTTCGGTTTCCCACTCTTTGGGAGGAAGTAACTGTAGTAATCGCGATGGCTTGATGATTTTTTTAGAACTAATATTCAAGATTTATCTCCATTTCTTCTTTATTTTAAGTGCATTTGAAATTCAAAGCATTCTTTCATTTATCGCCTTATTTAGTTTGCTATATATTTTTTTTGAAACAGAGAACAACATATGTGATGAGAAAGGTAAAAGACAATAACAGCTATTCTTGGATATCAAGGCAAGTGAATATTAGTCTTCCAAGCCTTTTTTAAAGAAAACGTCTATAGCGGCCAATGAGTTTCATGTGGCTCATAACGAACATTTTTACGCCCAGATAAGAAAGCAAAATTGAATAAAAATTTTAATATAAATTTTTCATATCAAAATTAATTTTCTAATTTACAGTTATGCTCATCTATTAATTAAGCTTAGATGAAATTGCATCGCATCGAAATTAGATGAGGGATAAACTGCAAGCTTTAAAACTGAATTCGAAGAAAGGTTTGCAGATTTAAAATCTTCCGGTGACAAGCTCTCATTGTCATCTTACATTTTCTCGACAAATTTTGAATCTGTACTAATCACATGCAGAGAGAGATAATGGGATTCCATCTAAAGGCGAAATAATGAAAATAGAGTGCATGAACAGTGCAAATTTCTCGTATAAAACCGTGCACACTCGAAAATTCGCGTATGAAATTATTTCCACGGTTCGATGGAAGCAGAGTTTTTTTGCACTTATTAAAGGAAATAAATTGCCTGTGTGATCCCAATTCTCGACTTCTGTCTGTGTGGTGTAGGAACAGGTAACGTCTTATCATCTGATAGAGATGCAAAATTAAGAGGTATTATCCAAAAAAAGTTTTCATGTAACTTCAGAACAGGGCGAACAAACAAAAGAAAATGGCGTTCACCTTGTTCACTATTAAAAGTACTCACTGCGAAAAATGTTTCCTCCCAGGTAGGACAAGAGAGAAGAGAAATGAAGTAACATGGAAGAAAACATTAATTTTGCCATTGTACTTTTTAAATGTATAATTCGAAATAAATAAAAAAAGTAAACATTTTTTCGTGGCCCACTTTAATTTTAGCTGTGATCGCATTTGAGTTTAACATATTTGGTACATAATATAATTTGCGTTAATATCAAAAACTACTTAAGTCAACAGGCAAACTTTTTCCATTTAGAGTTTAAAGTTGAGAAACTTTTTTCAAAGAATATTAAAAAAAAAGCTTCCATAGAGTATTCAAAAGAAACGTAAGCATTTTTTTTTAAGCTATCCATTTAGCTTACCTCTTACGAAACAGATTTGCTTATGAGCCATCTATCTTCTTTCGCTATCTGGTTCATCGTTTAGATAGTTTTTGATGCACCCTTCGCGCTCAAAGGATAAAAGTTAAGAAAATGAAAGTTAAAGTTGTAAAGAGATATAAAACGACATTAATCTATATATCTGTGTCTTTTTTTATCAACCGCATTCTATTATTTATTTTGGTGTTCCAGAAGACATTTTCTACCACTTTCAGTTAGTAGATTTTCGCTTTGTCACATGTTTTTGTAGCCTGCGGTGGTCCCATTTTTATATTCGAGTTATCTACCGAGAACAAAACGATCACGGTTCCAGAGAACTAAGTTCTTACCCCCTCAAGGAAAATGGTTTTATGTCTTCCAAACATTATAAAGAACAACAAAGAAACGAGCATTTCTGAAAAGACGTTACTTTCTTGAACTTATGTCATTTACTCCCAAAGTTTCTTTTTAAGGATAGCTTAGCCTTCCGTTAAGTTTTAATGATGTACCTTTTCGAGAAAAAAGGCCGTGAAATATTTTAAACCAATTTATTTTCCACTGGAAAATTCCTTTTTTATTGCTGACGATGCACTAACTTTTTAGACTGTCTTTAGCTTCCCACTTCACATTATTTTATCGTTTTCACCACTGCTGCTTTACCAAACTGATGTTTCTGTGTTGTAGTACGTGCATTGTCTGAAGTTTTTAAAATTGGAAAGGAGATACATATTTTGAAAATATAGCATGTTCTGAATAGAAAAGTGGATTTTGCGAAAAGACGAGAGCAGTATAATGATCCCATAGCAAACAGTATTAGTTTAAATTATTCTCTTCGAAATTTTGTTTTTTGTTGCTTACGTGATATTAAAGATGAAACATAAATATAAAAAAGCAAAGAAAGGAACATACATTTCTGAAATGGGAATTTTTTTGCTTTTATAATGTAAATTTGGAGAAATCTAAAATAAATTCTTCAAAATAAACTCTAACTACGTTTGTATAGTAAAATTCAGTATTTGTTGTATATTTACAGTTACAAGTATCACGCTTTGTTGGGTTTAAAACCGTAATTAAATTACTCGAGCTCTTTTTTAAAATAAAAACTATGTTTGCTTTCAATGAAATTGAAAACAAAATGCTTGTATTAAATTAAAATTTTGATTGATAGAATATGCAAATGATCAAATGTATGCTTTTAATAACAGTTAAAAAATTATTTAAAAAAATGTATTTAAAATTATAACTAATTTATAACTATGTATTATGACAAATTTACTTCAAATATGGTAATGCATTTTAGATATTATAATGGTAGGTAATTAAGACGACAACAATGCAATAAATTTGCTTAAATATACTTTTTACAAGTATCAGGTTTTATTATGATAATTTGATTTCATAAAATTAAAAGAAAACAATTCTGTTAAGCGATCAATAACAAAACTTCACAAACTACTACAAAATTTCTTTTTTTGTGATTTACTTAAAACAATTTTTTTTCCTATTGTGTTGAATTTATTTTTAACTTATTGAATTTCTAACCTTTAAATTACAATGAGACAAAATCTTAACATAATATAATAAAAAGGGGATTTCGACATAGAACAACAACAACAAAGAAAACACCCTTTCAGGCGAATGGAAGAAAAAAAAAATCTCTTCTCCCATTTGACTTCCCATGATATCGTTCTATCCTTTCTCTTTTTCCTGTCTGAGAAATCAAGCAATTATACATCTGGTAATGCAATAGAATAAGGAAGAGAAGCTATCTATATAGAATGAGGGTTACTCATGAATTGACTCCGTAAGGGAAGAGAAATTTTAATGGTTTTAAAATATGGCATTTGCACCACCGGAGTGCGACCGAAACCAGCGGGAGTACTCTCCCCTAAATTTTCTCGTATACTTCCCAAAAAGGTGTCATTTTCTCTCCCACCCGATAAAAAATGCGAACCTTATGTAACCCAGAATGCCATGACTATCGACTAGTTTCCCTTAGCTCGCGCCAAAGTCACGAATATCGCCAAACGTTGGCCAAGACGCAAAATGGCCTTGCGTCATAGTAAGAAAATCGAACATGCAATTTGAACGTCTTTTTTTAAAAAACTGAAATAAAAATTAGACACAGACCTACAATTAAGGTTAGAAGGCCACTTACCAAATTTCATTTATTTAAGTCATTGTGTTAAGGAGTTATCGTGTTCACAAGCATGCGATTACACAGACCGACAGACAGTCAACCCTTTGACGGATTTGGTCCAAAATTTGATACGGACCTACATTCCTGATGATAAAAATGTGTACCAAATTTTATACATTTAGCTATTTAAGTTTTTGAGTTATCGTGTTAACATGAACACGGACAGACAGACTTCCCTTAGACGGATTTCGTGCAAAATTTGATAGACACCTACAAATTATATGTAAAGATCACATACAAAATTTCATCCCTCTAGCTCTAATATTTCTCGAGTTATCGTGTTCCAACATACAGACATAATTCCAAAATTGTGTTTTTCGGACTCAGGGAGGTCTAGAGCGTGGAGATTCATCAAAATCTCGATTTCGAATTTTTAACGATTACAATACTTTCACTCTGTATACTTCGTATACGAGAAAGTAAAAAAAAGTCTTTATACAACAGTATCTATACTGCAAGTACGGGAAATCATCAGAAATGTGTCACTGCATTTATTAAAGCCGTCGTGGATTGTAAATATAAGAGAATGCAAATTGCCTCAGAGAAACTGAACTGTACATACTTGTTAACGACAGATTTTAACCTATATCATTCTGGTATTCCATCGGTATTTGGTGGCTAAAATTTCGGATTACAGATAAGAAGGTTGGGAATTTGAGTCTCGAATTTAAGAAAAAGTACTGCATGATTGGTACTCTCAAAAATTAATGAGTTTTCTCCGAAGTTTTTGTATTGAGTGTTGATGTTGTGTTCAAATTTACGAGTTGGTGTGCCGAGAAGTGTCGTTTATGTTATATACCCTCGATTAAAAATTCCTTGTCCAACAGTTGACAGTGTATCTTCAAAATGCGTTTAGTCTGATAAATCGCGAGTAATCACGAAAGGAACCCCATTACATTACCCAGCTGCATGCAGTTTTTCCGAAAAAACTATTAAATATCTCTTTCTCTATGTGGCGAACCGAATGGGATGCCTATCAAGCAGGCAGTGGCAGAATCCATAAACTTCTGCCAAAAACCAGACTGGCACCAGCTTCATGACAAAAGTACGAAATATTGTTCGCTCTCGTCATATTTTAAGAGATTCAACCTCAGTCCAACAGGCCAGTGAGGATGTGGTGATATCGGGGATCCACTACGTTTCGCAACTGCATGCCCCTTAAATACTCCCTTCAATCGCAGGAAACCAGCACCACACCTTAAATCAATCTGAAGGAGAAGTGTGTTCACCAGCAAAATTCTCAGAGTAGAGATCATATAGCTAATGAAATTCCTGATCATGATCATTGACTTGACAACTCAGAGCGGGTCCTGTCCTTCTCAATGAGTTTGTACCATTTTGAACTGTTCTCTGCGAAATTTCTTCAATTAATTGATCTAATACTATTAAAATACTGTCAACACCATCAATCCATCTAAATTTAGGCCTTCATCTAGCATGTTTTCCCACTGGTTTTGCAAGAAATATCTTTCTAGAGGTGCACTCAGATGACAGGCGGATAACATGACTTATCCATCTCATTCTTTGTGATTTTATCTATTAATATCAATATCCTTAAAACACTTGTATAGCTTGTGATTATATCTTCCTCTCCACACTCCATCTAACTCTATTCCACCACAAATACCACTAAAAATATTTCTTTCAAGAGCAGCCAGAAGGTATTCATGTCTCTGGGTCACGGGCCAAGTCTTTGAAGCGTAAGTCAAAATAGATCTGATAACGGTTTTTGGACGTAAACTTCTAGTTTTACGTTTGATAAGCTTAAATTTCAGACAAACATATTTTTTAAACTAAAAAATGCGATTCTCTGCAATTTCCTTTTGTTTATTTCTGGTCCCAAATAATCAAAAATATTTATTTCAGAACTAATAAAGAAATTAGCCTTATTTATAACATACCATAACAATAAAAGGTTTAGAGTTAAAAGGTTTATGGCATATATTTGCTTTACTTTGGTTAATTACTAAATCCATTTTAGTTGCCTTTTGCTTCAATGACGAAAGGACACTCAAAGAGTATTGGGATTTTTGGCGATTATGTCTATATCATCTGCAGAACCAAAAATTTTTAACCTTTTATTAAAAATCGTACCCTTGGTGATAATGCTTACATTTTTGATGACTTTTTCAGAAACAATGTTAAATAGCAAGCAGGCAAGGACACTTCCCTGTCTTGCACTTTTTTAATTTCTAACCGTTCTGAATAGCTACCTACGCACCCGAATGTTCATCATATTTTCCATCATAGTAAGATTTACAAGTCTTATTAGTTTTTCAGGGAAGAATGAAATTCTTGATAAATAATAAAATTATCCTCCGCAGCGACTTCCGATATAGATATAACTTCAGCTAATTTCATGCATATCCAACATGACCTCTGACGCACGAACAGAATTATGAAGGCCAGCTACATTTGCCTGAAAAAATAACTCTCTCATAACACAATCTTAATATAAATAAAAGTCATTGTGGGTATGTGGATATGTATGTGGGTATGTATGTGGCTATGTTCCACATCTCCTCCTAAACCAATGGACGGTTTTCAACCAAATTTTGTACACTTATTATTTAAGACAAGGGGAAGACACTTATGAACTTTTCTAAGTCCCAAAGTTAATTAAACAGTCAGTTAATTAGAAAATAACCGAAACCGTTTTTCCGCAGTAACTTCGGAGCAGATTGTCTGACAAAACATATTTTTATACCATCTTAAAGTTCAAATTTTTACCTTTTCAATGATACCAATTTACAATTACCAAGTAACATTTTTCCTTCGATTGTTATTAATTTTTAAAAGTTCAGACAACAATTAAATAATTAACAAATCCCATTGACTCGGCGATTCTCGATGAAGAATATTTTATTTTTCAATCGACTGTCACGTGATCCTTCAGGAATGCGAAAACATGAGGAATAAATTCTTTTTAAAATCAAATATCACGTAATCCTTCTTTCCGCTGTAACTTCGGAACAAATTGTCCGATACAAATTATTTTTATACCATCTTAAAGATAAAAATTTTGCCTTTGCAATGATACCAATTTTATTTCTGTGACATTTTTCATTCAATTTTTATTAATTTTTTAAATTTTACGTGCAGACGATTTTGAAATAACGCAAATTTATAGCTACTCAGTTGCTAGGAGATGGTTAGACTTTGAACTAATTTACCTTTATTTCTGAAAATTTTGCTTATATTTATAAGTATCCATAAAATAAGGCAGAATTTACATGTATCTGTCTGTCTGTCGGTCAATCGGTTGGTCACAAGAACTCCTCCTAAACGGTGAACGGTAGCGACTTGAAATTTACACACGGCATTCTAGAGCATATTTTTAGGTCAAAGGTGTTATTTTCAAGTTTCAGAGTTAATTAGTTCTTAAGATATTTAATTAAATAACGAACATTAGCCGCTTTTAAGCCTAATGCTTAGACGTTTTTTGCCAATAACTTCTGAAATCTTTATTAGACAACAATTATTTTTATGCCATTTTAAAGACCAGAAAATGATCTTTTTAATGCTATTAATTCCATTGCGATGAAATGTTTTCTCCGATTGCTATAAAGGTTTAAAAATATTTTTTAACGTAATTTCTAACAATACTTTTTATTCTTATAGAAATAAATTCAAGCCAAATTACTGTTTCGCGCGCGGACTTTTGCCGGTGTTAATTGTCAGGGGCACCTTCCGATAAGCCTAGAATGATAGTCGGTGTGCCAGTACTACTAATACGTAAACTCGATATACCGAGACTGCGCAATGGCACACAGTTAAAAATTACACACCTAGGTACAAACGTCGTGAAAGCTACTGTTATGACTGATATAGGGAGAAGAGAGAGTGTTTTAATTCCACGCCTTCCGATAACACCGAAGGATTTATCATCACAGTTCAAAAGGTAACAAATCTCTGTAAAAATATCATTTTCGAGGCTCAGGGCCAGACACTGAAAGTGGCAGGCGTACATTTGGAAAAACCATATTTTTCCCATGGGCAACTATATGTGGTCTGTTCACGTGTGTACAGCCCACACAACCTCTACATCCGTGCAAATAACGTGGTATACAAAAGTATATCATCATAGATAAACAATTTATATAACTATATCAGCATACATGTACAGTACACTCCTGTCAGCCGTCCAATTAAGTATTAATAACCGTCAGAACTTTTCCTTTCCCCTTTCAAAATGCAACAAAACATTTGCATTCGTGAATTAAAAAAAGAATAATTCAAATTCTTCGCGCACGAAGTCGCGGGTAACAGCTAGTACACTATAAATATAACAATAACTCGAACGCTTGGACTCGACCACAAGTCAACTTTTCATATCTTCATTACTATGAATTATCAAACGAATTTTCATGAATTGTGACTTATATTCATTACTTTTTATTTTACTTAAATTTTCTCTTCTTGACTTCTATGTATTACTTTTATGTTTTTTAATTATAATATTTTTGTATTTTCTTATTTCTCAAATTTTCATTCCCCCCTTTATTCCACGATCGCGCACCCAAATTGACAAGGGAAGCTCACGTTCTAGTTCCAGGAGCTTCAGTGGTCTCTAAACGCAAGTCTGACAAATCAAAACAAATTTCAAACTCTGTTTTAACATATGGAATTCTGCTTTCCTTAATAATTTCTACACAATCACAATTTGTCAGTTCAAAGAATACCAAGTCTTCGAAATTGATCTGATGCAATTTTAACAATACTTGGGTGGCTCTATGATAATAATTTCTAACGAACTGACAGAGCTATTCAGCAAATTAGTTGAATTGATTTACTAATTATTATCCAGATGCAGAAATAAACTTTCGAGAGATGACAGATATTTCAGATAAATCAACAATTTTACGTATAATGTATAAGTTATATAATTAAAAATCCTCTGAAACAAAAAATATTTATTAGATGTCATAGATAAGTTATTTCAAATTAATTGGACTTGTTTTACGTATTTTTCTTTTGTGGTCGTTAAAACATAACAAACTAAAGTAACTTTTTATGAATGTTCACCTCCCCCCCCCAATCAATTTCAACACTAAATCAGAATAAACGAGATTTTGAAATATAGCAATACATTTATAAGAATAAATCGTTATTTTATAGATGAATACATATGCGTTTGGACGAATAATAAAGATATATGTTTAAAGATGTATATACATATAGAAATATGTAGAATACAAATATCTGACTATTTTAAAAGCAAACTATGTGGTGATGTTATGAAAAAAAGCATCTAAGAGAAGATAACATTCTAACAACAGCTAAATTAGGTGAATGACAAATGTCTCTTTATTCTCCACGGCTCTCTTCGTAACATAAATCATGGAACACGGCTCGTTAAACAATTGATCGTAACCAAAATGTCCTTTAGTTTCACATCCATCCGCCGCCATATGTTTTGTCTTTCACAACCCTTTCATATCTCATCACACACCGTGAAATCAGAGATTAAGCGCTTTTTTTGAAACTATATTCATTGTGAAAAGATCAACTTAATGGAGATCTATATTATAAATAAATATATTTTTTTGCGACGTTTATGTGCATGCATTTATGAGAATTCAAAATTAATTTTGAAAACGGTTTGGGTTGTAATTTCTTCTTAGTTGAATTTGTTAATCTTTGGAATTATGAAAAGGATTACAAGCATACGCGTTAGGAGAGTGTAATATACTAATTATAAAGAATAGTCTGTAATAATGAAATTTTGCAATTTTTTTGTCACAATTAATGAGTCATTGTTGAAGTAACTGTAAACGATAAAGATGTTGCCTTTATGGAATTTGCACAAATCGCGTTAGTTATTTTGAATGCCGCATCTATGTTTTTTTTTTTCGAAACCATTTTACTTTATAGTGTGCTGTTATTTGCAAAGTACCAGTACAGGTCTAAGTATTGTGCTCCGAATGATTGTAAATAAAATTGTTAGTCGCCTCTGTTCAATCGATTTGCTGCTTTGCCAAAGTTAGTTTCCTGTCACATAACCGAATTCATGAAAGATTTTACAACACCGAAGAAAGTTGGCTATGAAAAGAGACATCGGTAGCACATGGTAAAAAAAGATTAAGAGCAAAAACACAAAACGCAAAAACTCAAAGAGCAAAAACGCAAAAAACTAAACATTAGAAACACAAAACACATACAAAAAAATAAAGATAACCAAATTAAAATCAATAACATTTAAAACCAAACAGTTACAAACAAAAATCGAGAGACAACAAGCATTACAAAAACTACACTAAAGCGCAGAAGCACATGATATCTAACAAAAACTTTACAATGGACAGGATAACAATTCAAAAGAAAACAAAACAATTCCTAAAACTGTCGAAAGCTCCAGAACAGTTAACCGAAAATTAGAATGACATCAAGTCGAAGAAAATAATAATAATCCAATCCAACTTCAATCAAGTCCAAAACTCAGTACTGATTAAGACAATAAGGTCCACAGAATATAAAAAAATGTATCGCTCACTATATTTAATATAACGATTGTAAATTTTAAAAACATCATTTTATACGGCCCTTTGAAAATAACACTGAAAAATGTGTAAAATATATGGTCGTTATTTCTTCTGTACATTCGCCCCCTGACGGTTGCGACCTAGGCCATGGCCTAGGTTGGCCCTATGAGAAATCTGGCCCTGACCGAGTCTTCAAAAGAAGACTCAGAAATTAAATTAGAGAACAAACAGTATACATGTATTTTTGCTTTCTTAGTATAAAAGAAAAAAATTAAAGAAATTTCAAACTGAAATGAAAAATTTTTAGACGAATTAAGCAAAAATGAAAAGCCTCACAAAGATATGAAAGCCGATGCGAAGAAATTTTTGACTTTTGCTTAAACAACAAAAAACAAAACAAAAAAATTAAAAGATGAATTTGAAGAAAAGAAGAATTTTCACGAAAAGAATCAAGTAGAAATGAAGACTTCTCAAAGAGAAATGAAAAAAATTTATGAACCAACAGTAAGAAATCAAAATAAGGTATTAACAATCTTGATTGTGGTGAATGAAATAGTTGATACAGAAACGAGAGATTTTGGCATGGAAAAAATTAAACAAAATATCGACCTTGTAGAAGATAAGACAGCAAACAGTCTAAGATAAGTTCGAAGACAAAATTAGAATGACCAAGACTGATCTTGGATATTGTTTATAAGGAGATTTTATAAGATAATCTAAAAGTTTCATCTGAGCAAATTGCATTTTAGATTTAGAATAATTACTATGCAATTGATTGTCATGCCACTTAGGGAAAACTAGGGATACTTGATCATAGATTTAATTTTTCCAATATTTCTCGAATATTTTGATTGTTAGCATCGTAAAAGGTTTAGTTTTTAAGAATGAAAAATGTACTTATAGTAAACTGATATCTCATTTAATAGAAAAATGAACACATTTCATGAAATCACTTAGGGTCACGTATCCCTAAGGACAGAGCTGCTTGACTCTAGGGATAGACCAAGTTGATCCTTATATAAAGAGTAATTAAATTCTTTCGTCAATACTTATGTATGCGGAATTCAGACATTAAATAAAACTATTGAATTGAAAGTGTCGTATTTATCAACAAACATAATTAAACTAATTTTAAAAATTAAATAATATAGTAACTATATAATTCAATTGCTATTTATAAAAATCTAGTTGCAACGCAAAATTAAATAAACAATTAAAATAATATTCAAATAATTAAATAATAAAAATAATAACAATGGAACTAGGAACCTAATGACGACACTAGAGCACTGAATGATTGTCGGTTTTGGAAAATTAGAATAGAAAAGAATAGCACCAAAATGAAAAGAATCTAAAAAATGTTGTACAAAGCGAGGAATTGGAAAAGCTCAATAGACTTATTTGGCTCTCCTAATATATATATATATATATATATATATATATATATATATATATATATATATATATATATATAAACATATATACATAAACATATATATATATAACATATAAACACATCTGCATAACATATATATGAACATAACACATATATATATAAACTGTATATATATATAACAAATAAGAAACAAACATAGCAGAATTGTAAAAACAACATATACAACAAAAAACATTCATACAAACAAGACAAAATGTCAAGAAAAAATCCTGCGGTAAGAAAATCTGGGAGAGTGGAAAATATATACATAAAGGAAGATAAATAATTTAGGAATATATAACAAACGCAACGAATGTCAAGTCTCTGCTAAGGGCATCCGCAGTTTTAGGTTCCAAAATTTCTTTTATTTGTATTTCTATTCAAATTCCAGGTTTATCATAATGTTCAGTAAAGGACAGTGCTTTTAGCCTTATGCCAGCACCTGTCTGCAGAAAACATTATGATTTCACTTAATTTTTTAGCGGTTCGTATAGATTTTACCAATTTGATGAGCATCTATACGCTTTACTGATTTGCTACAGTCTCTCCATTTTACCTTAACATTTTGACTTCTTCATGATAATTGATATATTATATATCAAAATAGAAGCAAAAGAGAAAATTATATTTATGAGATGAAGAAAAATTTAAGCTACACTGTAAAAAAACATCCGTTTTTTTCCTGACATTTTCCGTATATTTGATTTGTTTTAAAGCTGTTTTAAGACAAAACGGTTTTCACTGTTTTCGTTTCAGCCATAAACGGTTTAAAACTGTCAGTTCAAATTCTATTTTCGTCATACGGTATTGCTTTCCGTATGATAATCCTTTCCTTTTCTTAAATGTAATTCCATTGCATTCATTTCAAGGTTTTAATAGGTTACATCTCCTATTGTTTATACATGTAAGTAACCTGTTGTCACTAAGTGAAAGCCAACCTTAAACATGTTCTGGCAATAGCTGATTTTACACTACTATGGTGACACTAGAGCTATAGTGACTTTAAAACTCAAATAGATTATTTTTACTCTTACTTTATGAAGTTCTGGTGGTTCAGTGGTTAGCTGCCTTCCTCTTTACTCTATGCGAACGTTGCTCTGATCCCTGCCTCCGGAGGAGTTAGTAGTTTTGTCAACATCTTGCATCGAATCACAAGTTCAATTAAGAATTGTATTAATTAAAACTAATTGAAATGAATAATTAAGCCTTGATTAATTAATCTTCCTAAAGATAATACACACTCACACATTTCCAACCTCGAAATAGAAGGAGAAAAACAACTCAATCTAGCTTGATACGCCACTTTTACTATTGATTACTTTTACGGAGAAAAGAATTTTATACGTAGGTAAAAAAAACAGTTGTGACTACGGATTTACTTCCTAACTTCACGGGAAAAACTTGTTCCTGTATGGTAAAAAACCGTTGTGCCTACGGATTTCCATTTCTGCAACTTCTTTTGCTAGTTTTGCACAACCAACTCCCAGCTGCCAGTTTAACCAAATTTTACGTGGATTTTTTTACAGTGTATAAAGAGACGCTCAACCGAAATGGCAAAATGCTTTCAAATAAAACTGGCCAATTGCAATGAGTTCAGGCAAAAGATTTTTATTATAAATGAATGCAAATATTTTATTTTAAGCTTGTGAAAAATTGACAAATAATTTGAGTCTATTTTAAAAAATTTCTTTTTTACCAAAATAATTCTTTATATTATTTGAAATTATCATACTAGAAAGAGATTTTGTTCTTTTAAATAATTATTAACCTATGAATAATTATTTAGCACTTTGAAGCAATTACGCGATACTGTAATCAAGAAGAATAATAATAATAATAATCCATCAATCTTGATTATTTTGCTGACGTATTTTAAACTCCACTCGCGCCAAGTATGTTGATCCTAAATCGCTTCTGCAATTTTATTCCAGTTTCAAGTGAACAGCAAAATTGCAGTGGGTAACAAACGGCGTCTATATCACTTTTGTTCTGTAGTCTTTGGGAGTGATCAAGTCTCCAACGACTTTTCTGCAATAATCTAAAAATTAAATCACTTATAGTTAATATATTGCACAAGATCATATATCATAGAATAGAGTATGAAAAATGGAAAATTTATTTCGTTTTCGAGGATGAGAATCTCATAAAGCGATCTATTTTGTGTAGTTCACGAGTTACCGTATTATTGTTTGCGGGTTTCTGGCTCACACCGTATTCAGAGCAATACGTAACTGAAACGTAGCTAAATTG
>BGPR01001561.1:70209-116100 GCA_013235015.1 Araneus ventricosus
CATTTATTTAGTGCATCCTTTTTGGCATTTATTGAGTTCATCCTTTTTGGCATTAGGGGATAATGGCCTTTGTTGCTAAAAGTCCCATCTCAATCAATCAATCAATCGTTTTTTGATAAATGTAAACAAAATGTAGGGGATTGCGGCCTATGTTGCTTTAAATCCCTTTAATCAACAGTTCAATTCAACAATAAGCAAAATGTGATAGGAAAGGTTCTTTCTTGGAGGTAAGTCTAGGTAATTTTGTAATCTACTACGATAAGTAAATTTTTTATAAATTTATCTGGTGGGAAAATTTGGTAGGATATTCATACTGATTTTAATAAAGCTTTGAAAGAAAAACTATTTTTTCTTTTGCTGAAAAACTTGCAAATTATATAGACTGAATTATTGTTTTTAAACATTATTATTTTTTTAAATAAAAATTCCTTAACTCAGATTACTTATACGAGAAGTTGTCATTAAAATACATCGTATTAAAACATTTAAGAAATCTTTGTTTTATTGTTATTCTTACTTCACTTGAACTAATCCATATACTATTGTATTTTTTATTTTTGAAATTTAAACCTCAATTCAGATAATCAATAAAAATGCAAAGAATAATATGTTTTGTTATTATTGTATATTATTATTGTTATTCTTATTCATTTACCTATAAATTTATTTCTATAAAAAAGCCTTAGGTATATTGTAAATTCTTTTATTTTAACTGTCTCATTTAATTCTGCTTTAATATTATATTGTGTTATCTTAAAAATTAGAATTTCTATTCCTTTGATGTTGTTTGTACATGACTAATTTCATTTTTGTTCAAAGTTATCATGACACTTTCACCTATGCTTTATGAGAGAATGGCTTTAAAATCATCGTAATCTTTATGGTATATCCTTAATTGTACATTAGTTTAAATTTAAAAATTTTTTACAGCAATTAAGAGAATTTGTGTTTTGTTTTGAAAATAACAATGTTTCTGTGTATTTAGACATTTGCCAAGATGGGGGTTACTGGACTTTGGAGTATTCTAAGTGAGCTGTGTGAAAGAAAGGACATCAAATATTTATGTGGTAAAAGAGTTGCAGTTGATTTAAGTGGATGGGTAGTTCAAGCTATTCAGTGCAAAGGCTTGAGCGCAGTGAAAAATCCACATTTAAGGTATGATCGTTAACATTTTTCTGTAAATAATATGTAGTAATATTTTTAACCTGTGTTTACTGAAACTGTTATGCTTATTTGTTACAGATACAATGAACCGCTAATTTGTTCTTATTTAGAAGATTAGCAAAAAAGGTGTCATGTTTTGGTCATATTTTAGTTTAATAGATTAAGTTAGACTCTGTTTAGAATCCTTCTAAAACCTCATTACATGTTGTGCTCTGTTTTTCACTTTGTGTGCGAGGCTTTGCTCAGAGAAGCAGGAACATCATAAATACTAAGAGTACAAACACAATGCCTCATACAATAATTAGTAGGATGATTTTAAAATATTCTCAAGAATGCTTCTTAATATAAAAACGAATGAAGCAAATTACTTGTTTTTATATTTATTTTGCTTGGAAAAAGTGATACTACAAGTTAATTTTTTTTAAATAATTTCTACCCCTTAAATTTGTAAAAATAGTTAGAACCCCCCCCCCCCCACCGCCCCCGCCAGGCTGGCTTTGTGGTATATGGTGGCTTTACCACATGAGCTACCTGCTAAATTAAAAAAAATCTATGTAATAAAGAGGAAGAACAAAACTAGTAACTACAACTTCAGTGCCATCTTTAATTTATAATTTTTAAATTCTAACATCACATCACAATTGGGTAAAGTCTGAAAAAGAATGATACCAAATATATATATGTATATATAATTTTCATTCCTATATATATATAGGAATGAAAATTAAGCCAGTCTTATGTATTTAAAAAAATATGATCAATTTTGGCTTTTTGTTGTGAATAAAGAGCTTAGAAGTGGAAGATTTTCTTTAACTCTCTGAACCCGGCTAGATTGAGAATTCCACTGCCTCAAAACTTGGAGTGAATTTTCGCTCACAAAAACAGAATGGAATCGTCACGTTCTTTACATAAATTCCAGGAGGTCGACACCTATGGTTACCCGATCAATTGTCAACAAAGAAAGGAACTACATTTTTCCTAAAAAAAATTCACCCAGGCGCCCGAAACCGTCTGAGTCCGGCTTCTATCGAACGGGCGGTTTGAGGCGGGTTAGGGCTCATAGGGTTAAAGGAAATTATCATTTATCATAACATACATCCTCATCACTGCAATAAATATTTAATAAGGTTTTTTTTTTTTTTTTTTTACTGTTTCAGTGATTGGGAACAGTTTTAGTGTTGCGCATTGTTTTATTTAATATTTAGTAACATTAAATTTTATATATGAAAGATAGAGATAGTAAAACATGTATAGAAGGAGTACAGTATGATAGTTTTTAATTGTAATATAATATTATTTAATGTATTATAAATCTGCTGTTGCTTGTCTTGTCATCTTGTTATATTATAATTTTTAAAATTATCTTTGTAAATATATTGTGTATCCTTGGAAATATATTGTGTATGCAAATCATTCCTTTTTGTGAAAAATATTTTTAATGTTTCATTAATACCACAGTCTAAATATTTCAGAAATTTGTTTTTTCGAGTATCTGGTCTCTTGTTAAATGGTGTCCATCCAGTTTTTGTTCTGGAGGGTAAAGTACCTGATTTGAAGCAAGCTGCATTCAAGAAAAGAAATTACCAAGGAAATAACAACAGTGATAATGTATCAAGACCATTGTTTGATAGAATTCTAAATCAAGTACATATGTGCTTTTTATTTTTTATTAATAGTTTTTGTATAGAAAATTTCTATATCTTTGTTGGAAAATTTAATATTGCTTACTCATGGAAAGATAACAAAAAATATTATTGTATTAATCAAGCAAATAAAGATTCATTAATAGTTGATGTGTTAAGATTAAAAATAGTTTTGTTTTATTTATGGCTTAAAATTTTCCTTTCTGATAAATATTCTTTCATAAATTTTGAAATAATTTATGAAATTGTCAATAATATGTGAAAAAGATTTAACATTCTGTAAACTCTGAGAAAATGCTAAGCATTTTTTTAAAAAAATCTTATATGTATGTCTTTTGAATAGTATAATTATTTATTTCAATATTTCTCTTTAAACTGACAATGCTTAATCATTAGGTCATGCGTTTTAAAAATTCATTTTTTTAAGATTATTAATCTTCATTAGGAATTAATTTATGTAGATTAGGGCCATAAATGACTATATTTTTCTCTTTTTAAAATTAATTACTTTTGTTGAAATTTTTTGGTAACTGTACTGATATTTGCTTACATCAAATCTTACTTATATCTTGCCATCTGTTTCTGTTGCTCAAAAGAAATTCTTTAATAAGAGCTTTAAATACATTGGATATGTTTTGTTAATATTTTTTTTTATTTTCTTGTGAAGTTCTGTTAAAAAGACATAAAGTTGTATCACAGTTTACAAAATGATGCAAATACCTAGATTGAAATGTGTAATTTAGAGTTTATGTGCTTTGAAATTTTTAGGTATCATATGAATTTCATTTAATTTTTAAAGTTTGATACTTTGTAAAAAATGCATTATAAATTATTAAGATTATATTGCAGTATTTTCCTTATTTATATTTATAATTGTTTTTGTTCATTTATGTCAAATTATAAACTCCTTGTGCAAGTGGTTTAAATTCATTAAGCTATTTTTATGTATCTCTACAATGTAATTTTTATAGAAAGTTATTGTATTTAGTGTCATGAATTGCTGAAGTCCTTAGGAGTACCATGTATTAAAAGCTCTGGTGAAGCTGAAGCATTCTGTGCATTTTTATGTGCTAAAGGGGTAAGTATTATTTTTTTTAAAAAGTTTGTATTTTCAAAATCATTTAGAAATTTTCTTAAATATCTTAATAAAATGCAATTTTTAAAAAATAATTTTTCTTTAAACACATATGTTGTACATAATTAATTTAATTACATAGCAATTGTTTAAAAAACTGATTATTTATCATGTTCAAATATGAATTTTGTTACATGGTTCAAACATAATGTTCTTGAGTTCTTAACTTTCATTTCATTTTCAATTTTTTAAAAATTTATTTAGTTTCTAAAGTTTTTCCCTCTTTTTTTCTTTTCTTACTGTGTGGGCTAAAAATATAATCTGTGTATTTTTTGTTTTGTTTTACTTTTGAAAGAAACAGCAAATTAGTTTCAGGGAGAAGGAAATAAATTTTTCATTTTCCACATTACTTTAAGCACTGTTGAAGAAAAGAATACGAGATATGTTTCAGCAACTTTCTTGCCAAACCTAGTTTGATTGGCAATGTTTAGTGGTAATCAAATTGCATAAGTTTAAGAGAGATGTTCTGATTTTGCTCATAAGCTAGTAAATTATACCTGCTATTGATTAGATGGTAAACGGTAATTATTATGGTAAAAGGCATCAAAATCTTTTTGATGCCTTTTACCGTACCTACTTTTTGATATTTATCAAGTAGCTTATCAGGATTTTTTTGGTAATAAAAAAATCATTTAATTCATGCAGGGTTCGTACGCGTCCTTAAAAGTCCTTACTTTTACATTTAGTCCTTAAAAGTCCTTATAAATCCTTATTTTTATGTCCCATTTTTAAAAAGTCCTTGAAAGTCCTTACTTTTTACTCTGCCATTATTAAAAAATTTAAAATTTCACCGATTATCGTTTTTCTAATTCCTCCTTCTCGGCGGCTCTAATCTCGGTCGACGTGGCTCTCGTGGAATGGGGTGGGAGTGGGGGGACGACATTGCTCGCGTTCCACGAATACATATCCATCGCATACACTTTGGGAAATAAGGGAGGAGTTACAGATGGCCTTTATTGGTCCATGGTTCCATAGGAATGATTGTCAAAAGTGCTGTTACCATTTTTAGAACATTATCTAAGTGATAAACCTTTACTTCCATTTTTTGCCAGTGATGTTTTTAAAACTTGTTAATGATTGCATTCAACATTTCAAAATTTTGAAACCAGAGAATGAAAGAATTGAGAAACCTGAGACTTTATGCAAATTCAACTTCAGTGACCCAAACTTGTATAATGATAAAAGTTAAGCGTATTTAGGATTTGCTGCAGAGCAACTAATAAAAGAAAAGATCAAAAATAAGGAATTAGCAGACTAGGATGTTTTCACACTCAGACAGGATAGTCAGAAAAACATCATAACAATGATAAAACATTTCATGCAGAAATGTTCTGTGAATTACGCACTAGTAAGACCTGCGATTTGCATTGATCCACGAGTAATGGCTGGATATCCCGAAAAAGCACAGGAAAAAATGAAAAAGGTATTGATTGTGTTGTCGCAAAATAAACGTATTTTGGAAAAAGATTTGGACGAAATTTTGTTACTCTATGCAGATTTTCTGTTAAATATTGTAAAGCCAAATTCATTTGAATTTACTTCTTTCAATCCAAAGAGTGATTCCCTTGATACTTTTTTGCAAACATATTTTGGCAATAATCATTATGAAAAAGTTTGGAAGATTATCGAAATGGTATTAATACTGTCACACGGACAAGAAGCTTTTTCGGTGAAAAAGGCCCTGGACATAGAAAATTTAAAAGGTGCTTCAGATATTTCCCAGCGTGTAATTCATGAATTTATTAAGCTGTGTGGGGCTATTTATGACTTAAAAATTACTAAAGAAATGAGGACGACTACCACCTCAGCTAGAGCAAAATACATGCAGTATTTAGAAAGTGAAAGATCCAAAGAAAAGACTGAAACAAAACAACTGAAACGAAAAGCTTTAGAGGAGGAAATAGATTTTTTAAAACAAAAGAAAATGTTCCTCCAGACGGACCTACACCAAACAAATGAGAAAGCAAATGATTTAGCTAAGGAGGCTGAAAAGTCAAAGGACATAAATTTATTTATTCAATCGCACGAACTAAGAAAAACAATTTCTGAAAAAGAAATTAAAATAAATACTTTAGATGTAAAACTGAATGAAAAAAAGTTTGGAATTAAAAGATATTTAATTTGATTACCAGTTTCATGGGTTTTTTTTCATCAATTTATTAACTCATATTTTTAGGAGTTTTGTTGTGTTAAATTTGTAATGTATCTTCTATGTTTTATATTATAATTTATCATCTAATAGGTTGAATTTGCAAAAATGAGACATTTTATTTAAAAATGTGTGCGACAATTCGTTAAGTTTATTCAATTTAGAGGTCCTTATTTTTTGGTTTTTTTAGTCCTTAAAAGTCCTTGATAGTCCTTGATTTTCTTTTTAGGAAATGTGTACGAACCCTGTCATGTGAAATAATTCTTACAATCTTGCTTTTCTTTTTCAGATTGTTGATGGTGTTATCACAAATGATAATGATGCATTTCTATATGGAGCAGATACAGTTTATCGAGATTTTTCTATTGATCCAAAAGTAGGTAAATGCTTTCAATCAAATATAATTCAGCATGCCAGAAATGGTTTTGCTAAAATAAAATTGTTTATCTTTAGAGTGTATTTCGCCCATAATTTTTTAATACTCTCTGCACCCTATTTGATTGTGCAGTCTTTTACTGATAACTATAGAATATTTTGTTGAATATATGAAATGTCAATGTCTTTGATATTTTTCTAAGAGAATTGCTTCTTATAATATTAAGGGTCTTTTATTATAGTCTTCACATAATGTTAAGGTGTCAAAAGGTTATTGGGTTCAAGTTTGTAGTTGAAAATTTAGCTGTTCCCAATCCATAACCATTTTGGTAATGTTGGACAGGGCATTGAGCATGTCAGCAGTAAAAGTTAAATCATAGAATAAGCACAGCAAATTAGTAACAGGACGTTTTATAACTTCAAAATAGGGAATATTCTTAGTTCGAAATGCAATAGATAAGAAATAGCTGGTTCACCATTTGAAGAGGCTTGTAGAGCTCATTGAAACCTGGCAACTGAGCTAAGAAAGTTGAAATTGCTGTAGTTTAACTTTGAAAGGCATGATTTTAAAAAAATTTATTGCTTATACATATCTAGAAGTTGTGAGGGTGTGTTGGTGTAATGGTAAGGTGTTGACTTTAGGGCTGGTGGGTTTCAGGTTCGAAACCCGATTCCCCTGAAGATTTGTTTTGTATTGGGCCTGTTGCATCTTAAATCATACATAGGGGTCAAACATCCTCCTGCTGTTGTGGTGTGGAAGTTTGGAGAGGGGGTGGCAGCTCGGGTGTCATCCTCATCATCTGGCTGCAGTTCAAAATTCTGAGGTCCATCCCAAAATATCCCCTGTGTTGCTTCAAAATGGGACATTAATGTAACTAGACTGAACTAGCCAGAAGTGGCTCTATTGATTGGTGTTCTTGAATTTAGATAATGAAAGTCCTCGCCGGACTTCCAGAAGTGATCATGTCTCACCACTACTGCTCCTTTGAGCCATTCAGTAACTCCCGTATTCTCTTGGAACGCTCAAACACACTTTCATCCCTCTTAACGTAATTGTTTATTTTAACTTACTATTATTATTTTCCTTATTTAATTATTTTTCTTTAAACTTTCTCCTCCTTTTTTATTATTATTATTATTACTTTTTTTTTCTTTTATTTTTATTTATTTTTTTTATTTTTTCCCTTCTTCTCTCTTCACTCCTAATTTTATTCAGCACAGAGTCATTAAGTTAGTGTTATGTGTTATGTCACTTTACTTACAGCAACAAGCTATGGAAAGGAGATTATAGGTCCCTGACCCAGGCTCTCCGTCAAAAAGCTTTTATCGGTGTGGCAGATAATGAAAGTGTGTGATTTGAAAGGAAAAAAATCCTTGTACAAAGATATATGTTGAAGGAAAGCTTAGACACCTCAGTGTAATGTTGTTATTTCATGAAAAATAAAGAAGTTAACAAAAAGCTACCATTTTAAAATAAGAGTATTCAGCAAATGAAGCTAAAAAAATGTAGATCATTATTGATATTGTATGTCAAAGGCATTGCTACAAATGGAGCACAGTAAAAGTTTTGTGAAACTGTGTAATTCACAATAAACTGATCTTTTAAAAACTTATGATTACTCTATTTATTCAAATTAATGTTTATCATTGCTGAATCCACTAATGGCTGTTGTTCTTTTAATAGTTACAGCAGATTCTACACATTTCAAAGTTCAACAAAACAATACAATTGAAAATTGTGATCTAACAAGTTGAAATCAAAAATTGCATTCGTCTTCCTGCAGAACTTTTTCTTTTTCACTTGTATCAGTAATTTCTTATGTGTCAAATTTCTGTTATCAATTAAAAGAAAAATAATATTCCAATATGTTGTGTAGAGTGGAAGAATAGAGTAGGGATAAGAAGCCTACTCTAGAGATAGCTTGAAGTAAACATTAAGGATATACGTTTCATGATAATTTAATTGTTAATGAATTAAAAGAGTTTTTCCTGAATTTTAAAAAGTTTTTGTTATATAGATATACAGGGTTGTTATAATTAAAGTTTGCTTGTTAAGAAAGCCCTAGAGCTGATTCTACAGCTCCAAATGAAGCTAAATTTTACTAGTATGTAGTACAAGTGATGTGCTCTCTAAAAAATAGTTAAAATATCATCAAAAAGTGCTGCTGTGCCATTATGTAAGGGACTTCTGCAGATTTTTTTTTTATTACTGATGCAAAATTGATTTTATTTCATGTGATTTTTTTTTTTTTATGTTTAACTAGAAACACTGCTGAAATTCAGTTCTGAAGGTATAATATTTTTTTCATTCAAAATAAAGTTTTTGTGCACACTTTCATCTTTTTTTCCCCCAATATTTAACTAGGATGTAGTACAAGTGGTGTGCTCTTTACAATTTGAAAGGGGAAAAAAAACTGCATAGAAATCATAATTTGAACGAAAACAGACTTTATGTTCAGAATTGAATTTCAGCAGCATGTTTTGTTAAACTACAAACAAAAAATGAAATGAACTTTTTTTCAATTTTACTTCAGTAATAAAAAAATATACAAAACTTGCCTTAAATAATGGCACAGTGTGGCCTAATGACAAACCGGGTTTTTTTTTTTTTTTTTTTCAGAGTTCATTATTTTTACTACATACTATTGAAATTTTGCTTCATTTGGAGACATAGAACTGGCTCTAGGGTCTTCTGATAATTATAGCAACCCTGTATGTGAGAAATGGAAATGATAATTTGGCAATAATTCTACTTGTAAAACTTAGAAATTGCAGGAATTGAATACTGCTCAACAGATGTGTATTAGCCAACTCCAATATCATTTGTAATAGTTTTGTTTTGTTTAACAGTATTTTTTTGCTGTTCCTTTTCTAGTGCCTGTCATTATTTTTAAGAGACATTTTTATTTATTATCATTAGATGATTAAGAAATGCAATGTTTCATTGCTTGTTTGTTGAAATTTCAAATAGTCTGCTGACTAGGAACGCGTTCTTGCTGCCGCGGACGAGGTTGAGATTTTTATAGCTCTTCAATTTGTGTTCGTTTTTCGCCCTTTATTTTGGATATTACAGGTATTTCTTGTTGCTTTCTTCTTTGGGGGTGTTCCGGTGCACTGCGGTGGGGTATTTTTTGGATTCTTTGATTGATTGTGTTTCTATGTTATGTTCTTCTCTTGAGTAGTGTGCAACACCCACTTGGCTTCCGCCATGTTGTTTTGTTTTGGTGTCGTGCGCATGTCGGACGTTTGAACGCGTTCACTGATTTCATTCGAGGTTCAAATAGTGATTTGATTGATCGCTTTATTTCTTGGACTAGGGTCCGTAATTCGATAATTATTGATTTTTTTTTGATTTAGTGGTACAAGTCGTTGCCAACAGTTTCTTTCTGAGCTTATATCTTTTTTCTATTTGTTAATTTATAATTGTTTCATTGATATTGCATTATGGTATGGCCCTCTCTACTGGCAACAAGGTTGCATCTAATTTGAACAATAACTAATTAGTTAACTAGAGAAGGCTCTATATTTAGTAATAAATCTCGGGAACAAGAAACAGTTGCCAGATTTTTTAATTTTGTTGCCAGAAACATAGCTGCAATTGATTTTCTTTTAAATTGTTTTCTTTTCTACTTATTACATTATGTCTAGTGAGTTTTCTTGTGTACAAAATTCGCATTGTGAAGTTTATGTGGAAAATACCCAAAATGATATTAATAGTGTTTTTAACAACTTGGGTATGATGTATGAAAAAGGAGAAGTGCCATGTTCTTTAGATGATGATACAGAAAGTAACTTTAATGGTAGCATAATGGACTCGGAGGGAGTGGTAGCAATTTCAAAACCCGCTGATCTGGAAAAATTCTATAGAGAGGGAAACCCTCCTGTCAATAAGGTTCCAATTAAACGAAAACACAAACATTCCCCAGCTACGTCCATTGATAGTACAGGGACTTTTGTAAAACAAAACGTCACAAGTGTAGATAGTAAACGACAAGCTCTAGAGCAACCAGTACCTTTTTCAAACATTAGAGGACAGCCCTCTCACTTATCAGACTGTAAAAGTTATACGCCTCTCACGGAAAGGGATTATGATGATCTCATCTTTAGAGAGGAAATTGAAGCTATTATGAGAACACATAAGATAAAAGGACATGCGAAGCGGGACATTCTTGAATTTCTTATGATTATGCAAAACAGACTCCGCCCTATACGAGTAAATAAAGAAGTGAAGCAAACAAAGGAATTGAGTAAAATTCCACGAAACATGGAAGTCAATAAACAGATTGAAATTAAGGCAACATATGCTAAAATGTTAGAGAAGAATGCACCCAAACCAGTGACAAATATCTCCTTTAAAGGAGCCATTAGCAAAAAGGTGTCACCGCCAGGACCCTCCAAGCTCGCTAGTGAGAACACAACTACTAATTTGGCACAATCAAAAATTGTCAATAATGCCAGGTCTAAATCCACTCTGCCTACTTTAATCATAAAACCGGCAAATGAGGAAATAAAAACTTCAGCTATGCTAAAGACAGCACTTGAGGGAAAAATCAAACTGAAAGACATACAAGTAGAAGTTCTATCATGTCGCCCAATACAGGGAAATGGTATTGTTGTAAAGACCAAAACCCCTGAAATGCTTGAAAAATTAAAAACAACGATTATGAACGATCTGACACTTAGGGACAAATGTCAAGTGTATATACCAAAGCCCAGAGTACCACACATTATAATATTTGACATACCTCCACAAGACGGAGATCAAGCAGCTCACGAGAATAACTTTATCTTACAATTAAAAGAGAGTAATGAACTAACAGACCAAGAAATAAAGGTTGTTTTCAAGAAAAAAGGGAGAGGCAGTTTACAGAACTGGATTCTTGCAATGCAACCAAAAAATTATCAGGAAATAAAAGATAAGAAACGATTGCGTTGCGGTTTTAACTCCTTTCGTTTCAAAGAATTTCTTGAACCACTGAGGTGCTTTGGCTGTTACCGATTTGGTCACTTAAAAAGAAATTGTAGAGAAACCAAACCGACTTGTACTAAGTGTACTGCAAACCATGATCCGAAAGGATGCACAAAACCGCATCCTATTTGCAGAAATTGTGTTCTGTACAACAAAAGTACTAATCTTAAAGTCAGAGCTGACCATATGTCAAATTCAAACTTATGCCCCATGTATCTCCGTGAGATAGAATTTATTGCAAAACATACCATTTATGGGTAGTGTGCCCCCGGTTGTTTTTTCCTTGTGTTTCTTGCAGGCAAACTTGGGTCGCTCACGTATGGCGACCCAAGAGTTGCCAAACCTTTGTTTTTCGAATAAAATCCCAGATGTGTTTCTTTTACAGGAACCGTACCTCAAAAAAGGAAAAGTCATAGGGTTTCCTTTGAATTGGAGAATAGTCGCTGCACTCAATGGCAAGGCAATTATAATTATTCGTAATAAAAATCTTTCAATCCTTACCCGTTATGTCAGTCAAAACACTGTGATTGCAGATATTTCAGACGGTACTCAGACTATCACAGTGGTTTCTGTATATATTCCACATTCCAGTAATAAAAATAGCGAAATTCTAAAACTTGAAGATATTTTTAGAAACATTAATTCTAGCCACATTTTAATTGGGGGAGATTTCAATATGAGGCACGAATTATGGGGTCCTGAAATCCATAATCATCGCATTTCTGATCAGGCTGCTCCTCTGGTATCTTTTATTCTCAAGTATGATCTTATTATTTGGAATGACAAAGATTCAGAACCAACATTCGAAACGGTAAATGGCAAAAGTTGGATCGACATTACTATGTCCTCAGCGAACCTGGCTAACAAGAAAATGAACTGGCAAGTTATAAAAAATACTTTTAGTGATCATAATTATCTGGTTTTTAATGTCGAATCTTTTAATGTAACACGGGATCCTCCTAGAAAATTTTTTAATCATAGGCAAATTTTAAAAATTTGTAAAGCAGTGCATCAAAAATTTCTTGAATTACAAGAAGAAATACAAACTATAGATAGCAAACAAAAATTGGAGAAATGGATAGAAGAGTTAACAATTACCATCAACCAAATTAGTCAAAGTTTCCCAAGGAAAGTTATTAAACATCTTAGAGTTCCCTGGTGGGACTCTGAGCTTGAGGTAAACAGAAAGAAAACACGGGCACTGAGGTCCAGATATCAAAGATGTCGAAGAGAAGAGGAACAATCAATGCAACGAATCGTTTACAAGAAACAGGAAGCTCATTACAAATGGTTAATAAAACAAAAGTGTCGAGCATCTTTTGAGTTGTTCTGCCAACAACTAGTTGCAAATAACGCATTCGATCTTCCGTACAAAATTGCCGCCGGCAAAATAAGAAAACAAACAGTTCTTCAATCGGTGAAAACCAGCAATGGACAATTCACAAATACTATAGAAGAAACTATTCAAACAATAGTTCAGGAATTGTTTCCCACTGATGATTCAACGCAGGAGACTCATGTACAACGGAAAAAACGTGAAACAGTAAATACTTACTCTAGTACGATCCTGGATAAACAGTTTACGAAGCAAGAAATTACTTATGCTATTTCAACGATGAAAAAGAAGAAGGCGCCTGGGATTGATGGCATCTCTATAGAAATCATCAAGGAACTTCATGACATGAATCCAGACATATTGCATTACACATACAATAAATGTCTGGAATTGGGAATTTTTCCAGAAACTTGGAAGAAAGGAAAACTTATAATTTTTAACAAACCTGGCAAAGATCCATCTTTACCTAATGCGTATCGTCCAATTTGTTTATTATCGGTACTGGGAAAAATTTTAGACAAGCTTTTAGTCTTTAGGATAACCCACTTGCTCCATATAAATAACAAATTACATAAACAACAGCATGGTTTTCGAAATGGCAGATCTTGCGAGACTGCAAACTTCCGCTTATGGCAGGCCATAAACATAGCATTACAAGAGCGTGTACCAGCTACAATTTTATCTTTAGACGTACAAGGTGCGTTTGACACAGTCTGGCGCACAAGCATCTTATTTCAACTTACACAGGCAAATTGCCCTCAGAATATTTTTAATTTGGTGAGAAACTATTTCACAAATAGATCAATACATTACTTTCAGGATGAGGAAGTATGGAATTTTGATAACCAGAGAGGGGTCCCGCAAGGTTCGTGTAGCGGGCCTCTCTTTTGGAACCTTGTTATGGACACTGCCCTTGATTTACCCCTACCACAGGGAAGTCACATCCAAGCCTATGCCGACGACATAATTGTTGTAATTAGAGGCAAGAATAAAGAGGAAATCGAAAGAAAGGGAAACGCAATTCTCGAAAAATTACTTGCCTGGGGTGTAGAGCATAAACTTTCCTTTAATATGCAGAAAACAATTCAAATGCCTATTACTTTTGGGGGAAGACTTAATCTCAGAAACCCTCCCATTATTTCAATTAATAATCATGCAATACAAGTTGTAAATAACATAAAATACCTCGGTGTGACTTGGGACTGCTGTCTCACTTTCACCAAACATTTTAAAGCACTCAGAGACAAAACGGATTCATTAACATACAAACTATCAACAGTAGCTAATGAATTCTATTCTAAGCGTTCGGGTCTTTTCAGAAAGATATATTATGGAGCTATAGAGCCTTACCTTCTTTTTGGAGTAGGAGCATGGGGCAATAGATTAAAACTAAAAAAGATCAGGGATTCCCTAAATAGTCTACAGCGTAGACCACTTATAAAAATAACCAAAGCATACCGTACGATTTCTACGGAAGCTGTACAAGTTATCGCGGGAATTGTACCGCTAGACATTAAGGCAAAGGGAGTTTTTGGCAAATTCTTACTCACGACAATAAATAACGACATAAAGTTCGGATCAAAAATTTTTAAATGGGAAGATTACGAAACCAGACTAGATCCACATAATATCCATCCAGCGGATAATATTTCAATTTCTTACGATAAACACAAACCTTCCGGGGACGAGATTGAGATCTATACAGACGGATCAAAGATTAACGATCAGGTTGGTGCAGCTATAGTTGTATTTTATTATAACGCAGAGATTTTCAATAGAACAATTAGGTTGTCAGATTTTGCCACAGTGTACCAGGCGGAGGTCACAGGAATACAAATGGCCCTAGAATTCATTTCCACCATTGGACCATGGAATAAAATCAACTTATATACAGATTCTCTTTCGGTGCTTGAAGCACTCAACACTTTTAAAACAAGTAAACAAGAAATTCTTGCAATTAAAAACGACATCTTAGAAATGAGCAAAGAAAAATCCATTACACTCCACTGGATTCCAGCTCACACTGGAATTCAGGGGAATGAAACTGCTAATAGTTATGCTAAAAAAGCTACAACGAAACCTTACATTGAAAAAATTCCAAAGAAATCCTTTAAACAATTAAAAAATGCAATTTCCAATGTGCAAATACAGATTTGGCAAGAGCGTTGGGCTTCGCCCACAACAAAAAACGGCAGACATACAGAAAAACTAATACCGGCGGTTTCCATTCATACGAAAAAATTTTGTCATTTTATTGTACAATTTTTGAGTGGACACGGTAGATTCCCAGCGTACTTTGTAAGGTTTGGGAGGAGCTTGAACATCAAATGCCCTTGTGGCGAAGTGGGAGATACTTTACACTACGTAGTGAATTGCCCATTCACGGAAAAGTATGCAAAAAAACTAATTTATGATAAAGATAATCTGTCCACAATTTTAAACAGAGAGGAAAATTTAGGTCTCCTTCATTCTATTTATCAGGAGGTTAATAACCTCGTTCCACAGGTTTAGTCCTGTTTTTTTTTTCTTTTTTTTCTGCTTGTCAATTTCTGTTAGAATTTAGAGCCGACCAAGTCTGCGGCAGCATGAAACCACGTCATCTAAACTGTCTTGCACATTTTGGTGACCCTCCGGATGGAAGCATCGATGTACGAGAAAGTGTATATATGTATATATATAAAGAAAAAATAGCACGAGAACATCTCACGGGCCCTCAGCACTATCCTGACAATGGACTCGTCTCCGGGACCAGGGGCGAGGTGTCCCGTAATCAAGAAGAAGAAGAAGTCTGCTGACTAAAAGTCGTCATCAACTTTTTCCTCTGTGTATTTCTGTGTAAAATGATTCAAAATGTATAAAAAAGCTATGTTTATTAAGAAATATACTGGCTAAAAAAATAACCATGATACAGTATTTCTGTGATCTCTAAGAAACATTCAAACATATAGAAAAGATAAGTTTATTAGAAATCAATTTAAGAATATCTTATAAAAACATACCTGAAATATATGGAGAGTTTAGAATTAAAGTCGACCAAGCATGGGTCGATGGCCCCTTCAAGAAATTCCACTTCATAAAAATGGCGCCTTCACAAAACTCAAATTCACAAGACTGGCCCTTTTTTTAATCTGACTTCTTTTTAAAAAGTTTTTGGATGAGGCATTGCACAAAATATATATATGAGTATTTTATTTCAGTATTTTTATCAAATTACTGCATATATTTGGTTCATTGAAACACTTTTGATATTAAAGTAAAATATAGAAATATGACTGCTCAAATTGATGGTTTTACATGATTAAAAAAAAAAATTCACAAAAATTGGCCCCTAAAAGAAACCTGGATCGACCCCTGCCAAGACCATGGGATATATTTCTGAGAAAACAGCTCTAAAAGTTGATGAATACATTTAAAATAACAGTGGATTTCTAATTGTTCTTGCTGCCTGGTGGATATGAACTTAACTATGGACTTGAATTCTTATTATACAGAAAATAGAACATTTCTACACTACCATGGCAGTGTTTGTGCAAAATGGGTAAAACATGAACTTGATTCACTTTAACTCTGAACCCTTCATATATGAACAACGAATAATGTTTTTCATTGAAGCAGTCTAGTTTATAAGTGGCAAAATAGAGGTTTGCATAAGCTGAGGTATAGCAATTAATAGGTATCTTTTTCTTTGTGGAGAAATCTGCCAAGCAGGCTTAGCTTGTGGTTACATTACATTACTCCATTTCAGGTTGCTTTGGATAATTGATTGTTGTAAAATTTTGTGTGTTCATCAAATAATTATGCAAAATAAATTTCGGGCAATGTTAAAACTGCTTATCTCAATATTTGTATGTTTTACTTAATTTTGCTCTCACAAGTTTTTTGTTACTTATGTGCAGTGGTGTAGTCGCAAAATAAGCAGTGCCAGAACGCTCTAACCTGGGTGACAAAAATTGCCCTGTTTTTAGGACGTTTTCCCCATTTTTCCTTATTTATTTCTCGTGAAAAAAGCAGTGCCGGAATGCTGTTCCAATGCATTCCTGCTCCACTACACTCCTGCTTATGTGAAGGAATTAATGGTGTTTAGATTAACTGAATTCAAATTAGTACAATTAAAAAGAAAGTATTCCGTCTCTTGACCTTGTCTCAATAAAAGATGTTTTCATGATCTGTCTTGGTAGAACTCGGAAAATCCAACCTGTGCAAGTCTTTATGAAAATGAATATATGATTAAAATATGTGAACAGGTCTATTATTTATGAAAATCAGTGTTTGTACTTACATGATAGTTTGTAAATTTCATTTCTTAAAAATCTGAGATGGATATTTATCTTAAAAATGTGTTATTTGCAGTTGAAATTTACCATTCTTTGTTTCAAAAACAAGCTAAAATGATTTCTGACCTGCATTGCAGAATTTTTAATTAATTCCTTACTTTTATTTAGGATCCTCATATAAATATGTATTCTTTGAAATCAGCAAAGAACAAGCTGAAGTTGAACCAACAAAACTTAATAGCATTGGCATTACTATTAGGATGCGACTATGTAAGCGGTGTGCCGGGAGTAGGAAAAGAAGCTGCTTTGAAACTTCTCAAAGAACTTGAAGGTTATGATCTTCTCCAAAGGTAGCTTTATTATGCTTTACGTTAGTGTGTAATTATTTTGTGATTACACTGCATTTGAATTTTTTATTTCATTCTGCAAAACATTTCTGTCTCTACATTTATCTGACAATAAATATGCCAAGAAAAATACCAGTTTAGAAATTTGCTAACTGTCCAGATTTCTTTCTCTTCCTCTCCTTATTTTTAATACTCTTCTGACTGTAGTTTTGGACTTTCAAATCACTACTTATGGCTGTGCCAAACAGGCCCAGAAGTGTATGCTAGCTGAAGAAATATCTGCTAAAGAACACTTGTGTAAATGGCTTTAGTTTATAGCCATAATAGAAGTAAAGGTAGTCTGTGCCACTCTCAAGCTTCAATGCTTGAGGTCAATTTAGTAGGGCTAAATAAGAACTTCTATTATATTTTTGCTATAATTGAAGGTAGAGTTATAACTGAGATTTGTGTAATAATTAAGTTAGTTATAACTACAGTGAATTTGAGACATTGCATTGTTTATGAATAGAGAATTGTATTTTCTATTCTTTGCTCAACTTTCACTTTAGGAAAACCAAAGGGCATCACAGTCTTTACAATTATTCTTACTTATTTATGCCTCAGATTTCTTCTGTTTATTAGATAGATTTTCATTATTAAGCTATACTAAGGTTATTTGGAGATGGATTTCATATTTTTTATCAATAGTCAGGTGATGAGGGCAATACCTGAGCCAGCCCCCATTCCAAACTTCACAACCCACCTACCTGTGGGAAGATGTTTGATATGCTATAAATTTAACTTGCTCCAGACACATACTGAGTGGTCTTAAGTAAAACTGTGCAGCCAGCTTTTTCACTTCAGGGTATCTAATGGTGAGAAACACTCATGTGCATGGAGGAAATGTATTTGGTCAAAGTTTTTATTTTATTGCATTCTTTTACATAAAAGCAATCGCATCTGTATTTTCATAGCAGTACTTGAGAAAGCAGAATAATCTGGTTCTTTTCTTACCTTTCTGAGTTCAAGAACAAAGGCATGCAATTAAAAGCAAAGCCAGAATTTCCTTCTGATTCTTATTTTAATTTTTAAAAGAAGTAAACTTCTCAGTTCTTTTAAATAAAAATGGAGTGATTAAAACACAGTTAACATCCAATGTCAAGCATGAGAGCATTTGATGCCAGGGATGCTGTCACACCTCTGAATATTTTTAACTTTGCATGCATGCACATTGGTGTTATGGTATTTGTGCTTGTTTCAAGAATGATTTTCTTTATCTGTACTCCAAATACACTTCCTGAATATAAAATACAGTTAAAGAAAAATTGATAATATAAAGTTCTTATCATATTGCAGTGGGTGTGTGCGTGCGTGTGTGCACGCGCTCAATACATTTCTCTTTGAAAGAAAAGAAGTACCTTAACCTTTTAATGTTTGCTACTACAAAAATATTATGTATTAAGATTATTAAGCTGCAAATATGAATGTTAATTGGGAAAATAAATGTTTTTATTTAAAGATTTCAGGATTGGAAACAGAAAAGTGAATCTGAGCTTTTTCCAGGATATGAAGCGGATATGAAAAAGAAAGAAACTCATTGTACACGTTGTTCTCATCTGGGTAAGTTTTCTTTTTTGTTGTTATTGTACATCCCACTTTTCCTCCATATGCATAATTTATATGTATAAATTTCCTATATTTTGTCGTTCAAAGTTTCTTTAAATTTTAAAAAATTAAAGTAAAAATGAATCTAAAATTCCTTATCTTATCCTAATTTTTATATCACTTTCCAGAGCAATAAGTTTTATTATTTAATATTTTGTTTTGACTAGCATCAGAATTAAACATCTATAAAGAACATTAGTTATACTTTGTAAACCTACTTTTGTCTTCTATTCTTATGATAAAACTTTTTTTTTAAATAATATCAAATGCTTGAAGTTACTTTTTTCCATGGTTATATACAGTGTATGAATTCAAAAAGGGTCTCTCTTTTTTTTTGTATGATTCTGTGCTTTTAGGATCAACTACAAAGCATAAGAAGGAAGGATGTAACATGTGCGACAGCAAAGTAACTTGCTACCTATCTGATTCAAAAAATCCTTGTACCTGTGCCTGGCATAAAAACAATGATGTCAGGCAGAAACAAAAAATTGAGCTCAAGGTGTACACTGGGGCAAAAAGCATTCCTGATTTTCCTAATGCTAAGGTATATTTATTTTTCTTAAATGGCTTTGTAAGTAATATAAGACCTTTAACATGAAAATGGTTTTAATTTCCTAAATTCTTTTTATTTATAAATTTAACTAAGCAATTGACTCTTTACTTATCTCTTATACTTTACTTTTTAAGTTAAATATTAGTTATGTTTACTTTTGGAGTTGTCAGCATATATTCTAGACATGTGTATCATCCCTATCTGAGAACTTAATTATATAATTTGTTATTACAAAAATATCTTTATTTTCTGTTCCTTCTAACAACAATTATCTACTGTGTAATTTTGGAGAGCGTGATGTGCACTTTAAAATTAAATATAATTATTATAATTGCTTTAAAGAAAAGTGACTAGTATTTTTTCATTACCCCGGAGTGTTGAAACTTCCTATTGTGCTGTAGGCAATATTAGCAACAATAGATTTTTTATATTGAATTTTTAGGCGGAGAATTGTCATTTAAAACTCCAGTTCCACTGAAAATTGCTGTTTGTGGTGCTCTAGTATGCATTAAATCTATCTTCAATCAAGCATCTCCACATATGTAAGGTATAGAAGTTTAAAGTGAAGTGCTAGTTCATATGTCATCTTCAACTTTCAAGGTTTTACTTTGACATCTATCTATAGCTTCAAAGTGAGACATTAATTTAATACTCAGTTAGATTGCATCTAACAAAACGAATTACTACTGATCTCTTGTAGATGAAGTGATTTCATAAAGAATTTAAATGTTATTTTAAATTATTGCTATGTCTCCATCATAAACTCTCTGCTTCAAAGTTGAATTTATCTTAATTTAAGCTAATAATTAATTGCTATGCATTAAATCGGGAAATTATTAATTTAGCATGACTATACACAGGAAACCGTAAAAATATTTTGTATTTTCAAACATTGAATTTATTTGTCAATTTTGGAAGAAAGGCATGTTAAATAATATTTTACCAAAGCTCTCTCAAACAAATCTATAAAAATAGTGTCAACATTGTTGAGTTTATGTTTTTGGCCTTATCTTTTATTGTGATAAATTTATCTCATTAGTCATTTATAAGAAAATCGATGCATTTTTCTAGCTTTATTCTTAACTAAATTTATTATTCATGATTTTTATGTATACTCTGTAAATGTGAAAATAGTTATATGCACCATGAAAAAATTTGAAACCTCATTTTCATTTATAGATTTTATTTGTATAAAGATACCAGAAAATGTCTCAATCTATAACTTTCGTAACATCTTTTAGCTTTTTTTCTAAGAAATCAGAAACTCTATAATATGTAAATTTCTGCATCTTCTGTAAATTTTGAGTCTATGATTTGGTTTCTTTTTTTTTCATGAGTATTAATTTAATGATTTTTTTTCTCAATTTTCATATTTACTGTTAATAATTTAGATTTTTTTTGTATCAAAATTTTTCAGATTATATATATATACAGGGTTCGTACGCGTCCTTAAAAGTCCTTACTTTTACATTTAGTCCTTAAAAGTTCTTACAAATCCTTATTTTTATGACCCATTTTTAAAAAGTCCTTGAAAGTCCTTGCTTTTTGCCACCTCAGCTAGAGCAAAATATATGCAATATTTAGAAAGTGAAAGATCCAAAGAAAAGACTGAAACAAAACAACTGAAACGGAAAGCTCTAGGAGGAAATAGATTTTTTAAAACAAAAGAAAATGTTCCAAACCAAATACACCAAACAAATGGGAAAGCAAATGATTTAGCTAATGAGGCTGAAAAGTCAAAGGACATAAATTTATTTATTCAATCGCATGAACTAAGAAAAACAATTACTGAAAAAAATTTAAATAAATACCTTGGATGTAAAATTGAATGAAAAAGGTTTGGAATTAAAAGATATTTAATTTGATTATCAGTTTCATGGGTTTTTCATCAATTTATTAACTCATATTTTTAAGAGTTTTTGTTGTGTTAAATTTGTAATGTATCTTCTATGTTTTATATTATACTTTATCATCTAAAAAGTTGAATTTTCAAAAATGAGACATTTTATTTAAAAATGCGTGTGACAATTCGTTAAGTTTATTCAATTTAGAGGTCCTTATTTTTTGGTGTTTTAGTCCTTAAAAGTCCTTGATAGTCCTTGATTTTCTTTTAAGGAAATGTGTATGAACACTGATATATATATATATATCAATGTCATGAAAATCAATCAATGCTGAAATTAAATGGAAAGACTGTAGTTTATCGGTATTTTATATTATCTTCCCCTTTTATATATATATCCCCCTTTTGTTTTTCTCTGTATAAGAACTCTCAGCATTTTCTTCCTGCAGATTTTTTTCTTGACATTTTTGTATTATGAATGTTTATGTTGCTTTTACAATTCTGTTATGATTGTTTCTTATTTTATATATATATATATATATATATATATATATATATATTATTCATTTCTCTAGCTATTGCAAATACATTAGAACTTTCCTTTATTAACTGTCAAAATAATTATTCTGCCTACAATTATTGTGTTTTAATGACTTGTTTTAACTAAATATTAACCTTTTATTTGTTGCCTGTCATGGTTTATAAAGTTTTTCTTTTTTATGCAATAAATTTCATAAATTATAGGTTATAGAAGAATACTTGAAATTTAATGATGAAATTCCACATGAAGATGTATTAGATTGGCAATGCCCAGACTTAAAACAATTTCAGGTATAATGTTTTGAAATTGAAAATAATTTTGCAAGAAAAATTGTGTGTGTACTTTTTTATATTGCAGGTTTATAATTTTCTATATGTAACTTAATGCATGGTGCTCAGGCTAAAAGTATCCAAAAAATAATGGCTTATAATTACTGAACTACTCATTAAAATGTATTAGAAGGCTCTTCTGTCGATTCAAATCCCCTCTAATATTTTTTGGATGTTAACTGTTCAGCCATGCATGTGTACAATAGTCAGAAATCAGCATTAAAGCAGAAATTGCTTTCTATGGATTTCATTAATTAAGATGTGAATGTCTCAGCAAAAGTTACAGTGAGTAGTTTGGTTAGCTGAAATCAGCAATCTATATTCAGCTGTGTTCACAAGCAGAATGAAATGTTGATTCCCCCAACATCAAAATCTATTCACTAGTGAAATAGAACTTCAAGAAATGTAGACTTTTTGCTATCGGAAACTGGAAAACATCTTAAAGCTGTTGTGTGATGAATGAGACTGTTGATCATGTGCATGATTCTTTAAATTCATTGTGTATCAACAAAAAAATTCAAACTGTGGACAAGTTGAAACTGCTTGGCTATTCAAACAATTTAACTAACAAGTTCTGATATGCTAAGAAACACTTGGCGAGAACTCGATTACTGTTGAGACATTTGTCATGCTACAAAAGATATACACATTGAACCGTATTGATATTTTAAAAAAAACTTAGTGGGTTGTTCTTTTTATTTCAATAAATATTTTTAAATTATAATGAGTAGTTCTGTAATTATAAGCTATTATTTTTGAATACTTTTTGCCTGGACAGTTTGTATTTTAAATTATTTTTAAATAGTATTGTTCATTTGCCTTCAGGACAAAGCATTCCATTACTTAAGTTGGACTTTTCAACATAGTTTTGAAAAATGTTTCCCAATCATCACATCATGGCAACAGTTTAAACTGAGTAGAGATGATCAGAGTGATAAAATTACTCTGTTATATAAACCCACTGAGTACGTATCCCTTTCTTGTTTGTGTGTTCTTATGTGAGACTGGAATAAAATATAATATATTTGAAATAAAATTAATTAGAAAAAAGTTAAGTGAAATTGAAAGTGTTAAATTATATGTTTAGTTCTACTTTTTTAATGTAACATATTGTTTTGTATAAATAGCATATTCATTGCTGCAGAATTGTGATTATAAATTATTCCATCAACTAGGTATGGAAGTTGATTTGATCATAAGATCAATTTTCTTTATGTCTTGTGTCTTGCTCTTTTGTCACTTTGATAACATTAATTGGTCATAATTGAAACAAAATTTAAATAAATAACAATCTGTATTTTTATAAATACAGGTAGTTGTTAAAGTTGTATAAGTTGTATAGTAATAAATAAGTTGTTAAATATTTTTATACTAGAACCATGAACATGGTCTGGTAATTGTCATTATTTCTAAGACAGTTTGCTAAATCTTATGTTGCTGAAAATATGGTACTTTGAAATATATATATGCTTATTTTGCATCTTTTGTTTAAAATCCTAATGTGTGATGTTAAGATTTATTAGTTTTCTACTGATAATTTTACATAAAATATTCCTTAAATTAGGCTTTATATTCTTGATTTAAGAAAACTTTTAAAATCGGATTAATTTATGTGGTAGTAACAAAATAAAACATTAACAAAAAATTAAATGTATTGTATTATTGCTATGCAATAAAAAAATTTTATAAGAGTAATTTCGTATGACATGAGAGTAGCAATGTATTCTATTATAAAGAACTTTTCATTTAACAAAATTTTATACTTATATACATATATGTTTTGTAGAATTTTGAAAACCTGTACAGTCAAGGGAGAAGATTGTTTAAAAGTACAGTGGGTGTCAGTAGGTAAAAATATCATTTTGATTCTTATTTTCTTTATTGTTTGATTAGCAGCCTTTGAAGACCAGTTTGTTCACTGTGAAAATTGGCAATGATCAATTTCAATTGTATCTTTTATGCTTAACTTTATATTCATTGTTAATTCAATCAAGTATTTTTAAACTCCCAAATGTGATAGTCATCTAAGCCAAGTTATTTTAGTAGCATTACAGTTGCTCTGTTGATTATGTAATAAACCTTCCTAATGGATTCAAGTCACACGACTTCACAGTCCAATAAAAAACTGCATTTGTGTCACATCCAATAGCATGTTGTCTTACATGGTGCTGTAATTTCACTTTCTTATTTCTCATGCAAAAAGTGCTATTGATTTCAATATTATAATGGTGTGGCTCATTTACTTGTACTTTAGACACATCCATGTGCTTGTAATATGTCCAACAGTATGTTAACGGGAATGAAACATACTGATAAAATTAAGTAGCAAGTATAATCATTCAGCATACTGGATATCTATATATATAAAATAAATTGGCAAAACCAGAGGGTTAGTACCCCATCCCCAATCATTGGATCAACTTCGATAATTATTATTTCATATAAAAGATAATGACGCCTACATATGTCATCAATGGTCATCTGTCCCCCACCACCTCCCATTTTTGAGAGAAATCGAAAGAACTCTACTCCACTGCACTTTCTCTATGGGGAAAAACCTTGACAGAATCCCCCAGCAACAACCACTAGACCGATTTCAATAATTTTTGTTTCGTATGAAATCTTATGACCCCTAGATATGTCATCAATGGTCACTTGCCACCCACCACCCTCCATTTTCAGGATATATTTATTGCAAAATAAAACTTTGGCAGAGTCCCTCAACCTCTACATTCGCCAAGTTGTAAGCATAGCCACAGGCCATTGATATTACAGAGAACAGCTGGTCGCCGAAGGTGGTTAGTGTTACTAAATGCTTTAGAGAAGATTTTTATAGATTCCATAAAAAAAAGGCAAAAAATTTTTGTGACATGCCCAAAAATATGAAACAGTATTCAGAATCTTTATTTCTTAGCTTTCAACAATGGATTAAACACACACAATAAAATATTTGTAGAAACAAATTAAAGATAAAGGGAAATTTTTAAGCCTTTCTGCTATAACTTCAGAAAATATGATAGCACAAAAATTATTTTTACATCATATTAAAATGTAAAAAATGCTGTCATACAATTTTTTTTCTCTAATTTTAATGAATTTTTAAAAATAATTTTAAGTATGTTTTATAGCAATGGTTTTCATTGTTGTAATGAAATTCAAATCATTCTCATTGTTGATATAAATATTTTATCCTGGGTTTTTCTTCTATTGTTAATAACCAAGGTAAGAAGATTCAGTTAATTTTTTTGTATATTGAGTATATTTCTTTCTAAGGCATGCTTTTAATACAACTTTTGAAAGTTCTTACTTTTTTTTGTATTTACAGAAGGAGCACTTTTATAAATTAATAACTCAAACCGGCAGCAGATCATTAACAAATATCAGTCACAGCACCTTCAATAGCGCTGAATGTCTATCAGTTAACCAGCTTGCACTGTTGGCCAAGCTCCAACTGATTAATCATTTAACGTACTTGGTATTTATACTTTTTCTAACAGGATGGACATAATAGGGAAGTCTATTGAAGGTTCACCATATTTCTGCTCCTAGTAGAGATAGGATCATAATTCCAGCATTTTCTGGAAACTTCGTTTTGTTACTAAAATCGTCACTAAGGTTGGGGTTCATTGGCTTGGCTTTCAGTAAAACTCCCTTTCTTGCCATAAGATTAGCATGTCAGGACAACAACTTTGCACCTCATAACAACATAGTGTGACTCTTTTAGCTTGAAATTTTGCTTTCTTATTGTAGTAAACTGAATTTTTTTATTGAATCCACAAGCAATAATGCTCTTAGATATTTTGTAAATTATTAAACATATTCGGTAATGCACACAAAACTTCAGTGCTGAATGATTCTATATCTGCCCTTGTATTTTTTATGAGCATGCTTTGATTCAGCAAGTATACTGGATTAGTTGAAATTTAATCTTTTACCCTTTCAAAGTAAAATTCAAATATTAGATTACATGTCGAAGAATTAAGTAGGTACATAATGCTATGAACAGAATGATGTAAAGCTTCTAAATAGTGCAAGTTAAATGTCTGTTAAAATGTGTTTAAAAATATTCTACTGAGGAAGTCATTAAGACCAAGTTTCATATAGAAGATTTATTTGAAATTTTCACAGCCAATAATTCTGGCATGCCAGCTGTTCACTAGAGGCATCTAGCTTTACATTTATAATTCAATTTATTTATATTATAACATTAATATGCTGTATTAGAGAGTTTGATAAGTGATTTTTACTTCCAAAATCCTGTGTATGAAGTACGTAGAAGTATTCCTAAAAAAATGTTAGAATTTTTTTAGTTTAAAAACATTTTTTCATACATAAGTAATATAAAACAATAAGTGTAGTTACAGGAGTGGAAATTTTAAATATTCTTTCATTCTTAAAGTTTCCAAGTCAAGTCAAAGCATTTAACATCACTGTAAGAAGGGAGAAATATCAATCCTGAGATTATAAAAAAAAAAAATCATATTTCCTTTTCTTTAACAATTAACCTTAACTTAATCACAATATATAGCTTTTCTTTCAATTTAATATTTTTTTATCTGAGTGTCTTGTCAGTATGTCTTTTTATTTTATCCTACCTCTTGAAATTTTCTTTCTTTTTGTATTCTGAAACAAATAATGTATTTCTCTGTGTAAGTCGTTTTTGCTTTTTTATAATATTAAATATGTGGAACTGGTTTCCTTATCAAAAGAATTAATAAAACAGGCATTAACATTTTGAATATATGAATATCCCAAATTATATCTATGTTATTTTTTACCTTCCAGTCAACATTTTAGTTTGAAAATTACTGTTGTTTTGTTTCTTATTGTTAGATGGTGATCATTCTTCTGATGTAGATGAAGAAAACTATTGTACTGTAGAGTTTGAAGACAGATTCAAAAAGTCATACCCGAAGATGGTTGAAGAGTATTATAATTTTTTGGAGAAATCTAAACGTAGATATACTTTTTCTTCTTTTAAAATATATGTAATTTATTACCAATATTCTTTATGCCATTTTGAAATGTTTCAAAACTAAGCTGCATACTTCAAAGATATGTTCTCTTTATGACATCTTTTCTTTATATTTAATCCACTATAAATGCTTCAGACAAGAACTCTAAATGAACCTCAAAGATTATCTTTATAATTTACTGCTTTTGATTAAAATTGTTTATATTTTTAGCTTATAATGATAAAATAGATTTAAATGCCTTTTCTGGAATGTGTTATTCAATTTAGCAATCTGCACCATATATCATCTGACCAGGTGGTGTTACTGGTTCTCAAAAAATTCATATAATTTCCAATTATGGAATACTGAACTGGAGACTGCATGAATAAATTTTCTTATCTTCATTTTAAACTATGAATATGCATATTCTTTCAAAATATCTTAATTGTAAAATCATTTGCAGATAAATTTTTTAAGTAACTTCTAGCAATGAAAAGAGCATGAATGAACATTGAACATAAATCTCATTAATTTTTCAACAAAAGTTAGAGAGAACAAAAAGTTGGAAAAGTTTTGTGTTTGCCTGTTTCAACAACATTCAGCTACCATAGAAGTAGTTTTTTATTTTGCTCATTAGAGGGAAAGCCGAGACGCGGGAGTTGGTTCATGAAGCAGCACGTTGACTGTTTTGCTCGCCGACGATTTTTCCTGAGCTGCTTTGGATTAGGTCCGAAGTTTTGGTCTTTTCTCCTTTCATATTATTATTGTTGGAGTAAACAGGTAAACTTATCTGTTTTTTTGTGATCCCTTTTTAAAGGCAAGGTGTACTCCGAGTTTTCCGTTGTGTCGACAGACGATGCATCCAATTTAGACTCCATACAACATCCAAGTATGGCTGATAATTCGTACAGTATCTACATGAAATGTGGAAAATCCGTTAATGAACTGGTTATGCGTTTAGGAAATTGCCAATATGAGGAGATTAACGTCATCATTTCAAATGCCGATAAGACAAAGAAGATGCCCCAAACCAACCCTTTTCTGGTTCAAGACTTTATTAATAAATCAATCAATCGTCATCCGTCAATTGACAATATGCGACATACCCGTCAGGGTAAAATACAGTTTACGACTAAAGACCCGATCTGTGCAGTACAGCTGCTGTCCTTAACAAAGTTTATGGATACAGAGGTCTCCACAGACGTAATTTGGGAGAATATAAGTGCTCGCTTTTTGATCACTGACATACCCACTACAACCCCCTTAGAGGAACTTGCAAATGAAATTCAAGATAAGAATGATTGTTTAGTTGTAGAATTGAGGCGCTTTGTGAAATTAAATTCCAACAAAGTCATTTCCCCAGTCCTAATTACCATTCTTGGTACTACAGTCCCAGAATCCATAAAACTCTGGTTTATCCGACAGCGCACCCAACCATTTGTAGACAGGCCTCGACAGTGCAATAAGTGCTTTGTGTTTACGCACGGAACACGCACATGTGATAAGACCAATATTTGCTTCTGTTGTGGAGGTGATCACACCGGCCCCTGCCAACAACCGCCAAAATGTGTCAACTGCAGCGGATCTCATAATGCGAAATCTCGATCGTGTCCTGTTTATATACAGGAACAGAAAATCTTAGAACTAAAGAGTCACAACCACATAACCATAGGTGAAGCTAGGCGTATCTTTCAGCAGAAAACTGCTAAATACGCGGAATCCGTCAAAACATTGCCAGCTGTACCCAACATTGAAGAATCTCTCAACGCCAAATTTGAGAATTTCCTAAAAGCAGTAAACGCCAGGTTCGAACAACAAATGCAACTATTTGCCGATATGCTGCAAAAATCGATGAACTGCATGATGCAAAATTTTTTCAAACTCCTCGAACAATCCGTTGACCCGAGTTTATCTCCAGCCCGTAAGAAGAAACTTTTGAGCAAATTTAATCAAATTTCTAGCACTTTATCTACTTGGGATGCTGGGGGCTCCAGCGAAGCTGAGCAGATGTCTTTGAGTTAATGCTCTGTGTTTTTTGTTTTGTTTTTTTTTCAGTCCTCAGGTTTGGCTGCTTTTGTTTTTTCCTCCTTTTACCTTTCTTGTTACAGTCTTGGTGCGTTTTTTCAATTGCATTGTTTTTTCATCTTTGCATTTTCAGGTGTGCTAACAACAGTTTTTTCCTTTTTCCATGTCATTCGTGCAGTGGAATTGTCGTAGTCTGAGCAATAAAAAGATTTGGCTTCACCAACCTCCTTTTTCTACTGCAAACTTTTGGATTTTCCAGGAAACCTTTCTTAAAGCAGACGATAATTTGTCTCACCCTAATAAAAAAAATTTTCAAACGCATCGAAGCAATCGACCTGGTGGCGGTTTACTCATTGGTATTCCCAAAAATATATCTGGTAGAGTGATTTATTCCATCGACAATTATCCCAATCTGGAAGTCTTGGCTGTAGAAATCCATTCTAAAAATCTAAACTTCAACATCGTTAACATTTACGCTCCACATGGTTTCAACATTGCATCCATTAAACGTTTCCTCGACTCCCTTAGCATCCCGACTTTCATTTTTGGAGATTTCAACCTCCATCATCCCCTTTGGGGGGGAAATTCGCAGTCATCGCTCAGTGAAAGCTTTGTTGATTGGCTTAATAATTCAGATTGTTCCATGCTTAACACCTCTGCTCCAACTCATATTTCTAATCCTCATACTTCATCGATCATTGACCTCACTTTGTGCTCGGCTTCGATTTACAATGAAATTGATTGTTACGTTTTTGACTGTACTTTTGAAAGCGATCATATCCCCATCGTAATTTCCTGGTCAAAATTTCAGAACACAACCCATTCTATTAAAACTATAATCTGGAAACCAATCATCACAAAATCAATTGAAATTTTTAATACAACAAGCCAACCTAACATTGATTTGATAACAGATCAAATTTCAAGAACCATCAGTGCCCATACATCAAACAAAATTCTAGTTGATAAAGATTATCCACTTTGGTGGAATGCCGCTTGTCATAATTTTAGTCGTCTGAAAAAACTTGCTTGGAATAAAGCCAGAAGAAATATTGCGACTACAGAGTGGATTAAATATAAGAAATACAGAAGTAAGTTTAAATTTCATTTCAAAAAAGCCAAAGAAAATTACTGGGATAACATCAGCAAAATTTCTCGAAACCCACGTATGTTTTTGAAAATACTGAACAAATTATCAAGTCATACAAATCCTAATGTTAAAAATCACGAGATCATTTTTCATAACAATAGGTATGAAACCAACCCCATAACGCAGAGCAACTTATTCGCCAACCATTTTTCAAGTTATTCTCATGAAGTACAGCCTCTTCCTTTGGATTATAGCACTGAAAATGAATTTTTGAATAGAAATATAGAATTTTGGGAGCTCAAAAGAGCAATTAGTAAGACAAAGAACTCCACTCCAGGTGCAGATAATATTCCATCAATCTGGTTCAAAAATCTTGATGATGCCTCCCTTTTAAAAATTCTTGGTATGTTGCAACAACAACTTGATTCTTCTGTTCTTCCCAAAGTCTGGAAACACACTATCATCATTCCAATTCCTAAACCCAATAAAGATAAAACTAAATTAACTTCATACAGACCAATAGCCCTTACTTCTGTTTTCTGTAAAATCTTCGAGCGTATTTTAGCGCATCGTATAACCCACTTCCTCACTAGTCAGAAAAAGTTGAACCCAAACCAACATGGTTTCCTCCCTTTCAGAGATAACCATACTGCAATTTATAAAATTTATTCAGCGATTTCCGAGGCCCGGAAAAACAAGAAATTTTTTGTTGCTGTCAGCCTAGATATCAAAAGTGCTTACGACTCTGTGCATGTTGATGCTCTCATTCTCAAATGCCTTCAGCTAGGTATTTCTGGTAAAGTTACTAAGTGGATGCACCACTTCTTACAGGACCGGTCTTTCCAGATTAAATGGCGAAACTCTTTTTCAAATACGAAAACTAGTTTTAAAGGCTTACCACAAGGATCTGTGCTGTCACCCATTCTTTATGTAATTTTTATGAATGATTTTTTCGAAACTCTGGATAATAATGTTGAATGTTCTATTTTTGCCGATGACATTTTTGTTTATTGCTCCCACCACTCTTTAACCTATATCCAAACAAAAATTCAGAATACTTTGGAACTTATTCATAAATGGTGCTGTTACTGGAAATTAACTATCTGCCCGGAAAAAAGCGCAATAAATGAATTATCAAGCAAACAGGTCGCCTCCTTTCCACGTATAACTTATGCTGGTATTCCACTTCCATGGAGTGAATCGATCAAATACCTTGGAATCCAGTTTTCAAAATACAATCAAAACGGACAGATTCTCAGAAGTTTACGAAACAAAGCGCTTAAAAAAATCAATGGTCTTAAGATGCTTGGTTATAAAAGAAATGGTCCTAGAACCAAACACCTCATTACAATTACTAATAACAGTATCCTTAGCCTTTTTTTCTATAGCTCTCCAATCATTAACAAATTTTCAGAAACACACCTCAAATCCTGTAATGTCATACAAACTACATCCCTCAGAATAGCCCTCGGAGTTCCAATTTGGACTCCTAATATTATCTTGCTTAAGCTAGCAGGGCAGGAAATTCTGTCGGGAAAAATCAAGCGGTTAGCAATACAATTTTTTATTAAACAACTCGCGACTCAACCCTTTTCTGCGTTATTCCATACACCTGATAGAATTCACTCACAACTGGTCGAAAAAGATGCAGAGTCTCTCAGAATCACTTTTCGCAACCTCAATTGCATTCCGGACCATATCATATCTCTTCCCGTTTTTCCATACTCCAATCCAAACGCATGTGAAATTTTTCTTAATGACTTTTATTTTCAAAACAAAGATCTTCCTTCTTCAATAATCTCCTCTGATTTCCTTGATTGCATCCAAAGACTTTTTCCCAATCATTTTATCATCGCCACTGACGGTTCTAAATCTCATTGTCACACCTCCATTGCGGGTTTTTCTTACTTACAGCAATTTTGTTATCGTATTCACCCTCTAAACTCCGTTTTCACTGCTGAAGTCTTAGCGATATGCCTAGCATTGGATGAACTCGTTATTCCGGAAAAAGATATTTTAATCCTCTCAGACAGTTTTTCGGCACTTTCGTCTCTGAAAAATATATCTTTCCACTCCCCAAAAGTCATACAGCGCCTGGCTGCAAAAATCCATATCCGGAAAAACCTTAATCAAAAAAATTGCACTTATGTGGGTTCCTGGTCATTCTGGGGTTTCTTGGAATGAAAAGGCAGACTCTATCGCAAAGCAAGTTTCCGACTCTTCACCTTACATAGATTGGATTGCCTCAGAAGACATTCTTTCCCACCTCAAAAAGCAATCATTCCAAATAACTGAAGAAAACTACCATAAAAGTAAATATCAATTATTAATTGGAAACTTCCCGGATATTTTAACTATTTCTAAATGGACTGGTAACCGAGTACAAGATAGATTAATTGCTCGCATTATTAGCAAAACTATCACAACCCCAGGTCTTCTTTCTAGATTCAACCTCCATCCCGATCCTTTGTGCAGAGTATGCAACGAAATAAATGACATCTCACACATTCTACTAAGGTGCCAAAAATATGCATCTGTCAGAGTTACACTCTGGAGAAAATTAAACATAGCCTCTGCAAACATCACGTATGATGTACTTTTGTCTCATGTTCTCGTCAACAAGAATAAACTTCTCATCTGTGTTCAATCTCTGAAGTACTTCGACATTGATTAGCTGCATCTATTTGGCAACAAGTGTTTCGGATCCGTTGTTTATTCTCCAACTTGACATCCTGTGACTTACCGCTGGGACTGATTTGCTACTGACAAGGACTGGATAAGCCTTTGCTATGGAACTACCTGCTCAAGTTTTTTTGGAACGTTTAGCACTACATCTAATTTGAAGTAGGGGATAATAGCCTTTGTTGCTTCAAATCCCATAACACGAATTCAAGTTCAAGTACCATAGAAGTAAAATAGTATATGATAGCATACGTAGAATTCTACTTATGCTTGCTCTGCCATGTTTTCCTCTAAAACAAAATTATCAATTTCTAGCTGTTGTTTTAAATGTTTTAAAATTTCTTACCATATTTAAATGTCTCAAAATTTATAATTTTCAGTGCTTCAAAAGGCAAAATAACTATTACATTGTTTTTAAGCAATAGTTTGTAAAAGATCTCCAAATCTTGATGCTGGTGATGGAAAAAGTTTTGTTTCCTAGGCTTTAAATTTTTTACTTATGAAAAAATTGCTTATATGACAAATGTTATGCTGTTAGTGTTATTATCTGTTTCATGTAATTTATTTTTATTGAATCTTAATTGCCCTATTTCTTTTCAAGAATTTTATGAATTCTGTCAAGTACTAGAAACTCTCATTGCAGCACTGTTACTACTTCTATTTTCTTATTTATTATCATTCTAGTTTAACTAAACATCTTTAAAAATCGTCTATTCATTTTGTGATTTTTGAAGATTTCCCTATGTCATGTATCTTTCTATTTTAAGTTTTTCTCTTTTTTTCTGTCAGTTAAACATTCACTTATTTTGAATTATCAAGCTATCTATATGCACTGATGAAATTTGCATTATTGGTTCCTTATTCATGCTTGGAATGTCAAAGAGGAAAGCTAAAACTGGTGCATTATACAGTCCCTCAAAATTTTGCAGGAATACATAATAGTTATTACATCAACAATATTTAAAATTTTTATTATTAAAAAATAAGCAAAAAAAGTGTCCATTGACTAATTATTAGAAGAGGTTTTTGTAAGTAAAGAGTCATAAAATAATAGTTTTATATTTAACTGCTTGAGATGCCTAATAAATTGAAAGATTGGATCTCGTAATTAATTAAATAAGGACCAGTATTGCTATTGTGTAGAGAAGAAAGATGTTTGTAAAATGTTGCTGATGATCCTAAATCTTCGCAAGGCTCTCTTGAAGCTTATTTGAATATAAATCATTCAACTTTCAGGACCGTAACTGAATATTTCAAAAGTGCTGCTTTATGTGCTGACATACTGCAAAATAAACCTTCTTTTGTATCTTTTCTCCAAGACTCATTTCTACTCTCAGGCCTGCAGTAATTCTGTTGAAGTGTGTTTCTCTGTCTAATTTAAATTCAAAATAATTACAATAGAATCTCAATTATCTGGACTTCTATTAATGAGATCTGTGTTAACCAAGGCAGTACCAAAAAATCTGTGTTTTTCATTTTTTAAATGAAGTCACTGAATTTTTCACGAGAGTGTCAAAGTTGGCATTTGAACCAATTTTCACGATGCAAAGGCTTGAAAAACCCACGCAGACCCAGCCTACCTGGATAGATATTGTTATTGGGAGGTGATCTTTTATAACACAAGAAGTTATTTAGAAGGGGAAAAAACACAGTCCCATTCTCTTAACCCTTTCAAGTTCATTACATGTTTCGTTTTGAAAATTACTAAATTTATTTCAAAAATGAGTCTTAGACATGTAGCTGATCATAAATATATAAAGAGTAAAAAATTAGTGTTTTTTATTTTCATGAAATTTCTAGTTTCACAGTGAAGCCAATGAATGGTAAATGGCTGTTTTCCCTCCGAATAAGTTATAATAGAAATGCAATTTCAATTATGTATTTCATTTATAAGTATACGTGAGTACACAGGATATTCAACCTTCATAAAATTCAATATTACTTTTGAAGATTCATCTTTAAAAAATATCAATTCGTACAAGATCCTTCAACATTTTGTTTCACTTATAGATGAAAAGCAATTTAGCTCTTGCAATGCCGATATCTTTGTGAATACTAACGGTATTGAACTGGAATTTTTATATAAGTTGTCCTATGTATCTGGCTCTTAAGTTGTGATAGAAAAATTATGCTATGTTTTACCCATGCGCAGTAACAAAATGTTCAATGTGCGGTTTCACTGCAAAACCAATGAATATGAAAGAGTTAAACACTTCAACAGTGATATGAGCAAAGTTCATGCATTTTCACAAAAAAATGGCACTGTAAATGTGTTGGAAAGTTTCACATTGTTGAACAGGGCAAAATATTCTTTTGAGAAGACCCTTAAATAATAATTGGCAAAATGCAAAGGAAACATCAAAAATCAATAACATTCACAAATGCTCCCTTCAAAACTAATTTATGTTTCAAAATATGCATGTGAGAAGTTTGATAACTAATAAAAGAGTTTGTTAAAATCTTTATATGTGGTAGTACTTGCGGTCTTCTGTTCATAGCTTCAAGTAAACAATTTTGGAAAACATTGTTGAAAGAAAATAAGTCATAATTTAAAATTTAATCTCTATTAACTGAGTTTTCAATTAGCTGAGGTGATTATGGTCGCAATCAGCTTGTGTAATCGAGGTTCTACTGTTCTGAATAATTTATAATTAATAATTCGAATTACAAATTGATAAAGTTAATTTATTACTTGCCTTAACAGTTTGCTTAAAATCCTATTTAAACTGATTTTGGAATTTTGTATATATTTTAAAAATGTTTTTGCATTTTTTTTATATGGTTTTATTTAAAAAATTAGACATAATTTTTTTTTTTCTAATTTGGTTTACAGTAATTTATTGCTTTCCTTTATAGCTCAACCAAAATCTAAATCCAAGAAAATGACCAAAGCACAGGAGAACAGAAAGGTAATATTAGAATCTACGCCAGTTCTTAATAAAGTTCCTTCTCCAGAAATTCATGTTAAATCTTTTACAGATGAATCGTATCTGAGCTTTTCAGAAATACCATTAAGTGAACGTATAAAAATGATTACTAACTTGAAAACATCACAGTGTCATGTTCCTAATATGATACATACTACATCGGTTACATCAAAGATGACCGAAAATTGCATACCTCCATCTACAAAAGATATCTGTGATAAAATCTTCAGTGAATCAAATAGATCTAATATTCAGATTTCCTCTGAATTCAGTGCTGTTCAAAATATCGAAGTGTCAAAAAATCCTAAAATTCTGAATTCGGATTCAACTGATGAATATGCTGGATTTGCAAGCAAGTCAAAACCTGGAAGAAAATCCATAATTTGCATAGAATTCACCGACTCAGAAGATAGTTTCCTAGATATGTTGCCAGATTATAATAGAATTATCAATAAATCAAATTGCACTTCTTCTAGAAAATCTCTTATTGTTTACTGTGAAAATAGAACAGAGTTACCTCACTCCTCTATAAATTTTTTGAATAGTAGTGAATCTTTTGATGAAATATGTTTAGATGATAGAAAACTCTCCTTGGATCGACCACTAAGTTTTTGTGTGTCAACTTCTATCAAAACCACTACTCCTAAGTTATTATATGCAGTTAAACAGAGCGCATCTAATTCACAGAAGTGTGTGCCTTCTATTTTCATTGGTAGTAGTACTCCATTTGCAAAATCATTGTGTGAAAACGCAGTAAATGTGTCTAATTTAAGCACTCCTGTGTTGTCTAATTTTGATGCTTCTTCTCAAAAGTTTTCTCCATTAATATTTAATTCTAGCAATGATTATTCTGTTTGCTCACCATGATCCGTGCCTTTTTTATATATAGTTGTTTAATCTGTTGCACTCAAGAATAATTGACAAATTTGACTTTTACATTTTATTTGAATAAATGTTAAATGAAATTTAATGTTTGCTTTATTATACAATTCGGACTTTTTTAAGTAGTCCATTAATTTAATATCCATAAATTGTGTTTTATAACATCAACATGCTTCTTAATTTGTTTGTGAGAAAAAATGGATATATCAAATTCTGGGTATTTTTTTGTGTTGTTAGCTAGATTTTATGTTTTTTCCCTCCAAAAATTCTGTTTTTGAAACTACTGAATTTTGATTGCAAAGTTGAAAAATTGATTCATGCTTTTAATGAAGGTGTACTTTTGAAGATATCTACTGTTTTTAAATGTAATGTTTGTAATGTTAATATAAGTAATATGAAATTTCTGATAGTTCTCTGATTTTTAAAACTCCCTTGCATATTTTGTTGCTGTTATTTTAACAGCTATTATAATGACCAGTAGTTGAATGAAGAACAAAAACTTTTCCCAAAACATTTATATCAAGCTGTGATATTAGTTGGAATGTTTAAAATAAAAAAAATTAATATCTGTAAATGTGTACCTCATTCAGCTGATTCTTTATTTATATAGTGTAAAATATTGTTTTTCAGTATGGAATCTTACTTGTCAGTTTCTTATAATATAAATTTTAGTACTATTGCATGTCACAATTGCTACAAATTTTGAACTACACTTTTTCCTTGAAAACTCATGCAACCACTATAAAAATGTTAACCTTCTGTTTTAATTGATATGTAAAGTTTTCAAATCATTGCCAGCAAATCATTCAATCATTATGTATGAATTTAATTTAAGGAAAGCATTGAGTTCATAAATATCAAATTTTCTTATGAATATATAATTAAAATATTGTGTATTTTGCCCAATCTTTGTAATATTTTAATTGTTTTATTCTGTATGATTTCATCCACCGTCAGGTGACTGACTTCTTTCCTGTTGAGACCAATACTGGTTGTGAAAAATCAGAGAAAGCTAGTGTTAATGAATCTGAGGATATTGAAAAACAAACTCTAGAGAAAAACACTGTTGACTATGAACCTGAATGCAAGAGACAATGTTTAGCATTATGATTTCTTTCTTTCACTTTTTTATGTAATTTCTGTATTCAGATCAAATATTTTTCTGTATTTAATGTTGAGTACATCCGTGTATTTTTATTGTACAGTTTTCATGTCATATATTTTATTCATATTTACATGCAGTGCATCCTAGATTTCATCAGCATTTAAAAACTGATAAAGTTGCTTTCAAATCCAAGTAATCTTAATCATGTACATTTTCTAAATTAACCAGACATTTTTGGTTTAAAATCAGAAGTATCAGTTTTTTATAGAATATTATTCTGAATGAAAATTTTTGCTGTTTTACATTTTTTAACAAATACATTTTATTTATATATTTGATGTACTTTTGAAGATATCTTATATTTTTAAAATATAAGTAATATGAAATTTCTGATAGGATACTAAAAACAGACGAAATTTGTTTGTGTAATATACTTAACCAAAAAAAATTGCTTATTTTACCCACATGAGTTTACATTTATATTTTTTCCATTCTATTATAAACATTTAATTTTGTAGTAATAATTAATTACTATGGATAAATAGTAAGTTGCTCTTAGGGAGAGCAATTAGACTTTGTTCCTTTGAGACATCATGAAAATTCTTTTCTCAAATAAACTGTTGCTGAGAAATATATTAACCTTTTCCTTACGGGTGTAAACAACAACTTGTTTACACCCATAAAGAAAAGATTAATATATTTAAACAACAGTTGTTTCTGGTACAACTGTTGTACCAAAAAATTTTTTACCTTTGAATGTGCGTCGGTACAACTGCTGTACTAGACACAAGCGGGTATTTCACTTCCCGCATTCAACACAGTTCTTCTGGTTTAAGTGGCCATAGTGTAAAGGTTAAACACTTGTACTGGAACATTGGTGAATTAGATAAATCTATCTTAACTGTATGAATTTCTTTTCTGCTTAAATAGTTTCTTATTTTGTTGAATCATATTCTGTTCATTTTTGAATAGGGGAAAAAAATGTTTTAATATGTTGTCAATCATTCTTTATGAAAAAGGAAATTTATCTTCAAAAACTATTTTTGATCTTTATATTTGTTATTTGATTATTATAAATATTTGTTAAATGGGTTGATTTGTGTGAATGTTTATCACATTATATATTCACTCCCTGTTGTAATTGATTCAGTTACATTTTTTCTTGAAAAAGCACATAAACTTTTAATTGTTGTTAACATATATTAGGAATATTAGAATGAATGTATTAAAGTTTTTTTGTTTTATGAGAATATTAGAACAAGAATGCTGATTTTCTTTATATTTTTCCTCCAGATGCAATGATGCATTGAATTTCAAAATATGCATGTGTATATCTCAATTTCTTTATGTTTGCTGATGTGTTTATTTACTATATGTTTATTTGAAATTCATTTCGAAAAATCTATTCTTTTACAAATTTATTTATCTAAGAAAATATTACATTTATCATAGTACAGTCAAATCCCAGTATGACAAACTTTCCAAATGGTCCCAACCGAACTGCTATATAACTTATGCATTTTCAAATGCTTGTAACGAACTTCTAATGCAAGAAATTTGGATATAGCGAACCAAAATTCCCACTTTTCCTTCCTGACAGCTTTATCTCTCAAAATCATCTTCTCCTCTCATTCCTTGGGGAAATTCATCCACCATCTGGGCCACACTAAATTAGCTCACATGTCACTGGATATCACTACCTCAAGGGAAAAACCATATTAACACCCTATGATGGTCATTTTCAATTCATCACCCAATTTGACGATTGACGGGTCGAAAAAGGAACAGTTATCACTCAACCACCCTCCTATGTACTCCAGAGGGAATGTGCATCTATTTCCCCTGTGTCTGACAAAGCTGCTAAGAGATGAGGTACATATGTCACAAAGCATTCTTTCGTTTTCCTTCGTTTCGTTCACCAAATATCATTTGAGTTGTTGACATCGCATAGATTTAAAATGGGTAGTGTTAGTAAACAGAAAGCTTTTTCCATCGAGGGTGAAGTGAAAATTACTAAGAGATTAGAAAACAATGAGAGCCAATCTGTTGTTTGCAGAGAATTTTATCTTTCTAAATGTACAGTTGGAACCATTTGGAAAAATCGTAGTGTGGTAATCTCGGCTTACGAGAAAAATCAGAATGATGGCAAGAAGTTGCAACATGCAAGTAGTACTATAATTTCGCTGTTTATTTTTTTTTAAATATATACCTATTTATTTTAATTTATTATAGCCCATAAACAATTGTAATTCAATGTAATTAATTTGTTCAACAGTTTAAGGATTATAGCAAATTTTGTATATCCAATATTGGATATAGCGAACTTTTGGATGAGTCCATTGAGGGTTCATTATTATGGGGTTTGACTGTATATTCTTATATATAAGAAATTCACGTGTGAAAATTGGTTATGAAAGATACCAGCTTTAATTTTTAACTGTATTTATGCTTACTTGTTTATATTATTTGCTATTACATAGTTTGTATATCTGTTGGAAAAAATTGGAATGATTAAAGTTGTTTTGTTCTAAATCTGCATGAAACTATTTATTTGTGTGGAAAAGTACCAAATTATTACCCTTTTTTAAATGCAGAAAAAATTAATTATTTTATTGAAACCCATTTGCAGTCATTTTCTAGAGACACAACACCATATTCAGTAGTTTCTCCATCTGATAAAATTTTGTTTTCAAAAGTAATGTTTACTAAGCATAAAAATTTGTAATGCAAGTATGCTTTATAATGTTTCCCATAAATTGCTCTAGATTCTTATTTCATAAATATTAAATTAAATGGCATATCAAATATAAAAAGTATTATTACATGTAAACAAATTTATTATTTACAGGTGTAGGAAACAAAAAATTTAACTTTTACTTGAGAATCTAGTAATTATGTACAAATATACTTATTTTGACTTTTTTATTGTTGTGTATGATTTTCTCTTTTCTAGATAATTGTTATAATTTTATAATAAATCAATTTTTATAATAAGAATGAAATAAGTTACATAACATGTATATTTATATTTAAAAACATTATTTACGGCTTTGATGTTATCAAAATCTAATATTCATTATCCTGGCAGTCACATCATGGAAACTATTACTGAAGCATCCTTATCCTAAGATCCTATTATGTTTTCTGATTTTTATTGTTATTCCAATTTCTTACAAGTTAGGAATGACCACTGGTGCATCCTGATTGATGTTTTCCTGTAATTAAAACAGAAGCACTCTTCATACTTTATGCCTTTTCCTGCCTCTTGATTTCCTTTAAATTTTCCCACTTTTGATGTACTTCAATAGTCAGACTGAAGAATTCTACTTGACTTTTGGCAGTTTTGGAAAGTTCCATTCCTTATATCTTCTCCACCAATTGGCTTATGCTCTAACTTGTATTATATGAGTGCACTTCACAAGTACTGCTAACTTACAGGGCCCACAAACAGAAAGAAAATATTACAAAGTGATGGTTACCAATTTTTTTAAAAACTTTCGCATTCAAAACCAAAAGAATAAATATAATCAGTAGAATAAAACAAACGAAATTAATACATATGTATGACCAGAGGCAATGTTACAAAAATGATGCATTCACCGTCTTTTAGAATGATCAACAAGGAAAAGGGAACACTTTCAAGTCATTGAGTGCATAACCGACCTGTTTTAATTGTAAATCATTTTCTTTCCTTTCAGCAAATATCATGACATGAGATGTGAACTTCTCACTGAAGCTGAATTTTGGTGAAAAGGATTTTTTCGTATTTACTTCCTTTGATCTAAACTGAGATAACTCATAGACATTACACTTTACATATTACGACAGCCTGTAGAGCATTTTCAGGCAATGGCAGCGACTCAGGAGGGGGTTCCCCTTCACTTTTCTCTGGAAAAATTATATTTTTATTTCATTTATCAACTTTTACTTCTGTGTCCCAGTTCAGTCAGAGAGAGATGTTCACGTACACCCATCCAACCAACAGGGAACCGCCATTGCTCTGAGTTCAAGGATGTGCTGTGGTGATAAAGATAATGAGAGCATCTAAAATTTATCATTTAGCAGCTAAATTTTTAAATTTTGCTTTCTACCCTTTTAGTACAGTACAATTAGCCTAAAAATCTGCCAAACCCAAACATACAAAGAGAAAAGTTTTCTCCAGCGTCAAATTGCTCCATACCCTCCCCGTAGTATGTAGTAAAAAGTCACACAACCTCGAGCGTCGGGTTTCGAGGGCGTGGAAAGGTTGAAATGGTCATTTTTCACAGTTTTTCGGAGATATCTCGAAAACTATTTAGTTTTCAAATTATAAGTGAATTAACAAATTAAAGAGCGTAAAATTCTCTACAAATACATACTTTTATTTTTCTTCCAGCTTAAATAGTTACTTGGTACTTGAATTTGTGTTACGGGATTTGAAGCAACAAAGGCTCTTATCCCCTACTTCCAATTAGATGCTTAAATAGTTTCCGAGATAATGGTCTCAAAGGTTGCCGCCATCTTGGATTTCCTCCCCCCCCCCCTCTTTTCAGATTTTCTTGAATATCTCGAGAACTATTCAATATTGAAATTACATGTGATTTAACAAATTAAAGAGCGTGCGATTCACCATAGATTGGTACTTTGATTTTTCTTCAGGCTTTAATAGTTTTTGATATAATTGATCTCAAAACGAATAAATTTGTAAAAAATCTTAATTGATAGTACAATAAACGAAGGGTTTGAAAAAAAAAATCATATAGCTTTTAAAATTGGTACAAATGTTCTCATGGGAATCTTGTTGAACATATTAAAAGTCCCCGATCCTGGGGGGAAGCTCAACATCACCATCTTAGATTTCATCCCCCATTTTTGGTTTTTCTCGAATATCTCGAACAATATTCCATTTTTAAATTACAATTGATTTAACAAATTAAAGACCGTAAAATTCCCTACAAGTGCATATTTTTGTTTTTCTTCCAGCTTTTATAGTTTCCGAGATAATAGGTCTCAAAGTTTATCGACATCTTGGATTTCATCCCCCTTTTTTAGTTTATCTTGAATATCTCAAAATCTATTCAATTTCCAAATTACATGTAAGTAGAAAATTAAAGAGTGTAAAATTCTCTATAAATGCATGCTTTTATTTTTGTTTTAGCTTCAATAGTTTCGGAGATAATGGGTCTCAACATTTGCCGCCATCTTGGATTTTATCCCTCCGTCTTAGTTTTTCGTACATATCTCGGAAACTATTAAAGCTAGGGGGAAAAAAAAAAGGTGCACTTATTGGGAATTTTACGATCATTAATTTGTTGTATTACTTGTAATTTGAAAATCGAATAGTTTTCGAATTTTCTTTCTATTTTCGATTGTAAAGGAATTATGGGGAAATGAAAATTTCCACCCCCTTTGAGCTGGATAGCCCATCTACGAACTCGACCGAGATTTTCACTATCCTTACAACATATTCCATGCTGGTGAAATTTACATCAAAATTACTCCAGTTATCGTGTTATATATATATATATATATAAACTTTTTAACGAAGGGTGGTTTTGGGTTCCAGGGTCATGATCGGTGAAGATCTGCAGATATTTTCCGAAAGTCGTGTCATGAGAACCATTGCAATAGGTAGACTTCCTATAAGGAATCTACCTAAAACGCCCACAATGACATGAAAAAGTTTTGAAAACAAAACAAAAGATACACATTATTGATTTTCCCGCTTATTTTTCTTCGCGATAATGACATTTCAACTGTAGAAAAACAATACAGAGTACGTTAATCCGAAACAATATTAAAAAGTTGCAACGTGAAAATGATTATTATCAGCAAGTAAAATATGCGAGACATAAACACGTTAAGACACTGCCAAAAAATGTTTTCGACCGCGTCAACGCTACAAGTGCAAGTGGAATGACTAGAAAAGTAGGAAAATTTTCGAGCCTATCAAGTCAGAAAGCAATGTTGTCACGATTTTATTACTATTTTTTTAAAATGAAAAATAAGATCAAACAGTTGAAGTGATTTTAAATTAAATCAAGAATTTTGGTTCAGCTCTGGGGGGGGCTGCAGCCCGATAGCCCCTCCCCTGGATTCGCCACTGATTGTGGTCGTTGTTAATCAGTCGTTTCAACTGCCAGTATGGATAAAACTTCTGATTTAGACACCTTTGATCGCGGACAAATAGTAGGCGCTCGACGCATGGGCCATTCAATTTCCAAAATCGTCAGAGAACTAGGATTTTCAGGGTTGACAGTGTCAAGAGTATACCGAGAATACACAGATGGTGGGGGGAAAAAAGCGATCGGGCAAACTGCAAAGGACAATTAGCCTTGAACGAGCGTTCTGTGAGACGGCTCAGCCGTATTGTACGTAGCCAGCGAAACCAAACATTGGCTCAAATTATTACACAGCTGAATCAGGGGGGCAGTCGTACATTCAGTAAACGGACCGTGCAACGCTCGCTTCACCTTATGGGCTTCGGGAGCCGTAGATCCACGTTCCAGCAAGACAACTGCACCTCTCACAGGTCCCGGTTGGCTACTGCCTGGTTGGATGAGCATTTCTCTGACTTCCCTGTCATGAATTGGCCACCTAGAAGCCCAGACTTAAATCCTATTGAGCGCCTGTGAGATGTTTTGGAGAAAGGTGTGAAAGCACATCACACAACACCAGCGACCCTTACTGAATTATGGACAGCTCTAGCCGATGTTTGGCAAGCCATTCATGTGGAACGTTTCTGCAAACTTGTTGAATCTATGCCTCGTCGTGTGGCAGCCGTTATCAAAGCCAGAGGATGCCCAATTCGTTATTAAATTGCTATCTCTAATTCAGTGGCACTTCAGTGTAGTCAGGGGGGGGCCTGGCCCCCCCGTCGGGGCAAAAAATATATTTTGTCGGGGAAATTTTCTTCCAGAAGAAATTTTTGCAATTATTCCTGCTATTGGCAACTTTTCTTTATTTCGCTAGAGACGTTATAAGATTTAATGGTGCAAACGGATAGCTGAGCCCTAGACGCTTCTGCTCATGGGCGAAAATGACCTGTCGATTCAGAGAATAGGGTATCGGTCTTTCGGAATGAGACCCACGGTCAGTTTCCCAATCCACTCGCATCGTAGGGGGTTTATTGCCAGTCGGAATTCGACCGGATACACCTTTTTCATGACTCATATTTTTGTCCTATCTTGAATAGTGACGGGTGATAACGCGGAGAAGATTCGGGGAATTAACTTGGTGTTCTGACAACTGGGGGTCGAATTCTCCGAGCATTGACTAAATTCTGTTTGCAGTGTAAAGCCAGCCTCTGGAGTCTTTGCGTTGAAGAAAGAGAGTTGTCTGTCACAAAAGCGATATGTCAGGAAAACAGAACACTGGCGGTGCTAAATGTAAGCGATACAAAGTACAGTGTAGTTTATGTAATGATATATTTGACTGTGATTATAGTAAAAAGCATGCCTTCTCAAAACATCCGGAGCTTCAAAAACAAAGCCGTTTGGCACCTGTGATATTGCCAGGAGAGTTAAAAAGAAAAAATCCATGGACTGCTTGTTCTTCGAAATCAAAACGAACTGATTTCTGCTCTGATTTTTGCGATTCAAGCAGATCATCTGTTGAGAGTGAAAATGTAAATATTGACAATGATGAAAATTATGATGGTGATACTGATGACTGTGATGATGATTACGTTGATGATGACATGGAATTAGAAAACATCCTAGGAACTAAGACTGATGTCAATTTCACAAATGCTACAAACAATGCATGTATATCAATCCCTTCCGGTCCAGAAGATATCTCACGCTCACGGAACTGCAAACCAGTTCAACCGATATTAGAACGCTTCCCAAAACACAAAGATGGAGATAGATTTCGTTCTTTTAACAGCAAACTATATCATTTCAAGTGGTTAGAATATTCCGTTTCCCAAGACTCTGTTTTCTG
>BGPR01001561.1:162799-184591 GCA_013235015.1 Araneus ventricosus
CAATAACACTTCGCGTTCAGTGCATCTGATACTATGTTCAAATTGAATTTCAGCAGCATGTTTTGTTAAAACCTACAAATAAAAAAATGGTGAACTTTTCAATATTACTTCAGTAATAAAAATATAAAACTTACTTAATAATGGCACAATTGTGGCCTATTGACAAACCTTTTTTTCCCCAGATTATATTATTTTTACTACATACTATTGAAATTTTTGCTTCATTTTGGGGACTTATAGAACTGGCTCTAGGGTCTTCTGATAATTATAGCAACCCTGTATATGAGAAATGGAAATGATAATTTGGCAATAATTCTACTTGTAAAACTTAGAATTGCAGGAATTGAATACCTTTTAACAGATGTGTAAGCCCAGCTCAATATCATTGTAATGGTTTTGTTTTGTTTAACAGTATTTTTTTTGCTGTTCAGCACTACAATTGCCTGTCTGTTATTTTTTAGAGACACAGTTTTATTTATCATTACATGGTTAAATGAAATATGTTTTCATTGTTTGTTGTTGAAATTTCAAATAGTCTGCTGACTAAAGTGTCATCAGCTTTTTCCTCTGTGTATTTCTATTGTAAATGAAGTTCAAAATGTGTAAACTAAATTTATTAAAATATACTGGCTAAAAAAAAATAACCATGATATTGTTCCTGTGATCTCTAAGAAACATTCAAACATATAAAGATAAGTTTAGTAGAAATCAATTTAAGAATATCTTACAAAACATACCTGAAATATATGGAGGTTTAAATTAGAATTAGACAAGCAGCGGGTCGATGGCCCATTCACAAAATTCACTTCATAAAACTAAGCCCTTCACAAACTCAAATTCACAAGACTGGCCCTTTTTTTAATCAGACTTCTTTTTAAAAGTTTTCAGATGAGGGCGTTGCACAAAAAATATATATACGAGTATTTTATTTCAAGTATTTTTATCAAATTACTGCATATATTTGGTTCATTTGGAAACTTATACCGATGATAAGTAAATATAGAAACGCGGCTCGCTCAGGAACAGTGGTTTTACGCCGTTAAAATTCACAAAGTCAGCTAAAGAGAGCCTGGATCGAGCCACACCTGCAAGACCATGGGTTATTTCTGAAAACAGCTCTAAAGTTAGTGATACATTTAAAATAACCGTGGTTCTAATTGTTCTGCTGCCTGGTGGATATAGAACAACTATGGACAGATTCTTGATATACAGAAATAGAACATTTCCTACACTACCATGCGGTGTTTGTGCAAAATGGGTAAAACATGAACCCAGTTCACTTTAAACTCCCAGACCCTTCATTATGAAGACAGCTGTGTTTTCATTGGAAGCAGTCCTGGATTTATAGTGGTGGCAGACAGGGGTTTGCATAAGCTGAGGTATAGCAATTAATAGGTATCTTTTCTTTGTGGAGAGAAATCTGCCAAACGAGCTTGGCTTGTAGTTTACATTACATTACTCCATTTCAGGTTGCTTTGGATAAGGTGATTGTTTATGGGGTACATTGTGTTCATCAAATAATTATGCAAAATAAATTTCTAGCAATATCTTTAGTTAAAACTGCTTATCTCAATATTTATGTTTTTTACTTAATTTTTATTCTAAGTTTTTTGTTACTTATGTGCGTGCAGTGGTGTAGTCGCCGTCAGCAACGGTGCAGACTCAACCTGGGTGAGCAAAAATTGCCCTGTTTAGAGCGTTTTCCAAAATTTTCCTTATTTATTTCTGCTTGAAAAAAAAAACGTTGCCGGAATGCTGTTCCACTGCATTTCACCTGCTCCCTCCACTGCTTGTGAAGGGTGTGGTGTTGAATTAACTGGATTCAAATTAGTACAATTAAAGAAAGTATTCCGTCTATTGACCTTGTCTCAATAAAAGTGTTTTCATGATCTGTCTTGGTAGAATTCAAAATCCAACCTGTACCAAGTCTTTATGAAAATGAATATATGATTAAAATATGTGAACAGGTCTATTATTTATGAAAATCAGTGTTTATACTTGTATGATAGTTTGTAAAATTTCATTTCTTAAAATCTGGTGGATATTTATCTTAAAATGTATGTTATTTGCAGTTTAAATTTACTATTCTTTGTTTTCAGAAACAAGCTAAAATGATTTCTGACCTGCATTTGCAGAATTTACTATTAATTCTACTTTTATTTAGGATCTCTGTATAAATCATATTCTTTCCCGAAATCAGCAAAAGAAGAACAAAGCTGAGAGTTGAACCAACAAAACTTAATAGCATTGGCATTACTATTGGATGCGACTATGTAAGCGGTTAGTATGGGGAGTAGGAAAGAAGCTGTAGAAACCAAAAGAACTTGAGTTATGATCTTCTCCAAAGGTAGCTTTATAGTTGCTTTTCGTTGGGTGTGTAATTATTTTGTTATTTTACTGCATTTGGTGCATATTTCATTTTGCAAACATTTCTATCTACATTTTATCAGGTAGTAAATATCAGAAAAATACCAGGTTTAAATTTTTGCTTCTTAACTTCAATCAGATTTCTCTCTTTCTCATATTATTTTTAATACTCTTCTGACTTCCTATTGTTGACATTATTGCATTCTTTGAAAGAAAAGAGTACCTTAACCTTGTAATGTTGCTACTACAAAATATTATTTAGTAAAGGTATTAAACTGCAAATCATGAAGGTTAATTAGGAAAATAATCTTTTTTTATTTAAGATTTCAGGGATTGGAAACGAAGAAATTGAATCTGAGCTTTTTTTCCGGATATAAAATGGATATGAAAAGAAAGACCTCTTGTACGCTTGCCCATCTGGGTAAGTTTTCTTTTGTTGTTGTTTTGTATTATATCCCACTTTTCCCTCCGTATATGCATGCTAATTTATATGTATAAATTTCCTATATTCTATGTCTTCAGTTTCTTAAATTTTAAAAAATTAAAGTAAAAATGAATCTATAAATTCCATATCTTATCCTATTTTTATGCCCTTCCAGAGACCAATAAGTTTTATTATTTAATATTTTGTTTTTGACTAGCATCAGAATTTAAACATCTATAAAGAGACATTGTTAATACAAACTATCTTTGTCTTCTATTCTATGATAAAACTTTTTTTATTTATAAAATTATCAAATGCTTAAGCATTCTTCCATAGTTAAATACAGTGTATGAATTCAAAAAGGATCTCTCTCTCTCTCTCTCTTTTTTTTTTTTTTTTTTTTTTTTTAGTGTATGATTCTGTGCTTTTTTAGGATCCTCAAAACGCAAGAAGGAAGGTAACATGTGCAATAAAGTGCAACTTTACCTATCTGATTCAATCCTTGTACCTGTGCCTGGCATAAAAACAATGATGTCAGGCAGAAACAAAAAATTGAGATCAAGGTGTACACTGGGGCAAAAAGCATTCCTGATTTTCCTAATGCTAAGGTATATTTATTTTTCTTAAATGGCTTTGTAAGTAACATAAGACCTTTAACGTGAAAATGGTTTTAATTTCCTAAATTCTTTTTATTTATAAATTTAACTAAGCAATTAACTCTTGACTCATCTCTTGTACTTTACTTTTTAAGTTAAATATTAGTTATGTTTACTTTTGGGGTTGTCAGCATATATTCTAGACATGTGTATCATCCCTATCTGAGAACTTAATTATATAATTTGTTATTACAAAAATATCTTTATTTTCTGTTCCTTTTAACAACAATTACCTACTGTGTAATTTTGGAGAGCGTGATGTGCACTTTAAAATTAAATATAATTATTATAATTGCTTTAAAGAAAAGTGACTAGTATTTTTTCATTAACCCTGGGTGTTGAAACTTCCTATTGTGTTGTAGGCAATATTAGCAACAATAGATTTTTATATTGAATTTTTAGGCAGAGAATTGTCATTTAAAACTCCAGTTCCACTGAAAATTGCTGTGTGTGGTGCTCTAGTATGCATTAAATCTATCTTCAATCAAGCATCTCCACATATGTAAGGTATAGCAGTTTAAAGTGAAGTGCTAGTTCATATGTCATCTTCGAATTTCAAGGTTTTACTTTGACCACTATCTATAGCTTCAAAGTGAGACATTAATTTAATACTCAGTTAGATTGCATCTAACAAAACGAATTACTACTGATCTCTTGTAGATGAAGTGATTTCATAAAGAATTTAAATGTTATTTTAAATTATTGCTATGCCTCCATCATAAACTCTCTGCTTCAAAGTTGAATTTATCTTAATTTAAGCTAATAATTGATTGCTATGCATTAAATCGGGAAATTATTAATTTAGCATGACTATACACAGGAAACCGTAAAAATATTTTGTATTTTCAAACATTGAATTTTTTATTTGTCAATTTTGGAAGAAAGGCATGTTAAATAATTTTTTACCAAAGCTCTCGCAAACAAATCTATAAAAACAGTGTCAACATTGTTGAATTTGTTTTTGGCCTTATCTTTTATTGTGATAAATTTATCTCATTAGTCATTTATAAGAAAATCGATGCATTTTTCTAGCTGGGTTCTAAACTAAATTTATTATTCATGATTTTTATGTATACTCCGTAAATGTGAAAATAGTTATATGCACCATGAAAAAATTTGAAACCTCATTTTCATGTATAGATTTTATTTGTATAAAGATACCAAAAAATGTCTCAATCTATAACTTTCGTAACATCTTTTAACTTTTTTTCTAAGAAATCAGAAACTCTATAATATGTAAATTTCTGCATCTTCTGTAAATTTTGAGTCTATGATTTGGTTTCTTTTTTTTTTTTCATGAGTATTAATTTAATGATTTTTTTTCTCAATATTCATATTTACTGTTAATAATTTAGATTTTTTTGTATCAAAATTTTTCAGATTATATATATATATCAATGTCATGAAAATCAATCAATGCTGAAATTAAATGGAAAGACTGTAGTTTATCGGTATTTTATATTATCTTCCCCTTTTATATATATATATTCCCCTTTTATATATATATCCCCCTTTTGTTTATTTTCTCTGTATAAGAACTCTCAGCATTTTCTTCCTGCAGATTTTTTTTCTTGACATTTTTATGTTATGAATGATTATGTTGCTTTTACAATTCTGTTATGATTGTTTCTTATTTGTTATATATATATATATGTATATATATATACAAACATAAACAAAACCAGAAACAAATGCAATTCAAAAGAAGTAAACTTTAGAAAAAATAGATTCTATAAATGATTTAAAAATGAGGAAAAAACTTCACAAATGCGGTGAATGCGCCAATGCAGCAGTTCAACCGTAAAGTGAGAAATATTAATAAAAGAAAACATTAAAAACACGTTGTAAAAGAAAAACCAAAATAATAATAAAAAGGAACAAAAACGCCAACATCCGGGACGTGTCATCAGCAAGGGAAATCCCGAACGGGCGCAACAAATTCTTTTACAACGTGTTTTTAATGTTTTCTTTCTATGTTTTCTTTTATTAATATATATATATATTCATTTTTCTAGCTATTGCAAATACATTAGAACTTCCCTTTATTAACTGTCGAAATAATTATTCTGCCTACAATTATTGTGTTTTAATAACTTGTTTCAACTAAATATTAACCTTTTATTTGTTGCCTGTCATGATTTATAAAGTTTTTCTTTTTTATGCAATAAATTTCATAAATTATAGGTTATAGAAGAATACTTGAAATTTAATGATGAAATTCCACATGAAGATGTATTAGAATGGCAATGCCCAGACTTAAAACAATTTCAGGTATAATGTTTTGAAATTGAAAATAATTTTGCAAGAAAAATTGTGTGTGTACTTTTTTATATTGCAGGTTTTTAATTTTCTATATGTAACTTAATGCATGGTGCTCAGGCTAAAAGTATCCAAGAAATAATGGCTTATAATTACTGAACTACTCGTTAAAATGTATTAGAAGGCTCTTCTGTCGATTCAAATCCCCTCTAATAATTTTTGGATGTTATCTGTTCAGCCATGCATGTGTACAATAGTCAGAAATCAGCGATAAAGCAAAAATTGCTTTCTATGGATTTCATTAATTAAGATGTGAATGTCTCAGCAAAAGTTACAGTGAGTAGTTTGGTTAGCTGAAATCAGTGGTCTATATTCAGCTGTGTGCACAAGCAGAATGAAATGTTGATTCCCCTAACATCAAAATCTATTCACTAGTGAAATAGAACTTCAAGAAAGGTAGAATTTTTGCTATCGGAAACTGGAAAACATCTTAAAGCTGTTGTGTGATGAATGAGACTGTTGATCATGTGCATGATTCTTTAAATTCGTTGTGTATCAACAAAAAAAATTCAAACTGTGGACAAGTTGAAACTGCATGGCTATTCAAACAATTTAGCTAACAAGTTCTGATATGCTAAGAAACACTTGACGAGAACTCGATTACTGTTGAGACATTTGTCATGCTACAAAAGATATACACATTGAACCGTATTGATATTTTTAAAAAAAACTTAGTGAGATGTTCTTTTTATTTCAATAAATATTTTTAAATTATAATGAGTAGTTCTGTAATTATAAGCTATTATTTTTGAATACTTTTTGCCTGGACACCTTGTATTTTAAATTATTTTTAAATAGTATTGTTCATTTGCCTTCAGGACAAAGCATTCCATTACTTAAGTTGGACTTTTCAACATAGTTTTGAAAAATGTTTCCCAATCATCACATCATGGCAACAGTTTAAACTGAGTAGAGACAATCAGAGTGATAAAATTACTCTATTCTATAAACCCATTGAGTACGTATCCCTTTCTTGTTTGTGTGTTCTTATGTGAGACTGGAATAAAATATAATACATTTGAAATAAAATTAATTAGAAAAAAGTTAAGTAAAATTGAAAGTGTTAAATTATATGTTTAGTTCTACTTTTTTAATGTAACATATTGTTTGTATAAATAGCATATTCATTGCTGCAGAATTGTGATTATAAATTATTCCAACTTGGTATAGAAGTTGATTTGATCATAAGGTCAATTTTCTTTGTCTCGTGCCTTGCTCTTTCGTCACTTTGATAACATTAATTAGTCATAATTGAAACAAAATTTAAATAAATAACAATCTGTATTTTTATAAATACAGGTAATTATACAAATAAGTTGTTAAATATTTTTATACTAGAACCATGAACATGTTCTGATAATTGTTATTATTTCTAAGACAGTTTGCTAAATCTTATGTTGCTGAAAATGTGGTACTTAGAAATATATATATGCTTATTTTGCATCTTTTATTTCAAATCCTAATGTGTGATGTTAAGATTTATTAGTTTTCTACCAATAATTTTAGATAAAATATTCCTTAAATTAAGCTTTATATTCATGATTTAGTAAAACTTTTAAAATCAGATTAATTTATGTGGTAGTAACAAAATAAAATATTAACAAAAAATTAAATCTATTGTATTATTGCTATGCAATAAAAAATTTTATAATAGTAAATTCATATGACATGAGAATATTATAAGGAACTTTTCATTTAACAAAATTTTATACTTATATATGTATATGTTTTGTAGAATTTTGAAAACCTGTACAGTCAAGGGAGAAGATTGTTTAAAAGTACAGTGGGTGTCAGTAGGTAAAAATATCATTTTATTTCTTATTCACTTTATTGTTTGATTAGCAGCCTTTGAAGACCAGTTTGTTCACTGTGAAAATTGGCAATGATTAATTTCATTTATATCTTTTATGCTTAACTTTATATTCATTGTTAATTCAATCAAGTATTTTTAAACTCCCAAATGTGATAGTCATCTAAGCCATGTTATTTTAGTAGCATTACAGTTGCTCTGTTGATTATGTAATAAACCTTCCTAATGGATTCAAGTCACATGACTTCACAATCAAATAAAAAACTGCATCTGTGTCACATCCAATAGCATGTTGTCTTACATGATGCTGTAATTTCACTTTCTTATTTCTCGTGCAAAAAGTGCTATTGATTTCAATATTATAATAGTGTGGCTCATTTACTTGTACTTTAGGCACATCCATGTGCTTGTAATATGTCCAACAGTATGTTAATGGGAATGAAACATACTGATAAAATTAAATAGCAAGCATAATCATTCAGCATACTGGATATCTATATATATAAAATAAATTGGAAAAACCAGAGGGTTAGTACCCCATCCCCAATCATTGGATCAACTTCGATAATTATTATTTCATATAAAAGCTTATGATGCCTAGATATGTCATCAATGGTCATCTGTCCCCCACCACCTCCCATTTTTGAGAGAAATCGAAAGAACTCTACTCCACTGCACTTTCTCTATGGGGAAAAACCTTGACAGAATCCCCCAGCCCCAACCACTGGACCGATTTCAATAATTTTTGTTTCGTATGAAATCTTATGACCCCTAGATATGTCATCAATGGTCACTTGCCACCCACCACCCTCCATTTTCAGGACATATTTATTGCAAAATAAAACTTTGGCAGAGTCCCTCAACCTCTACATTCGCCAAGTTGTAAGCATAGCCACAGGCCATTGATATTACAGAGAACAGCTGGTCGCCGAAGGTGGTTAGTGTTACTAAATGCTTTAGAGAAGATTTTTTATAGATTCCATAAAAAAAAAAGGCAAAAATTTTTTGTGACATGCACAAAAATATGAAACAGTATTCATAATCTTTATTTCTTAGCTTTCAACAATGGAAGAAAACAACAACAATAAAATATTTGTAGAGACAAATTAAAGATAAAGGGAAATTTTTAAGCCTTTCTGCTATAACTTCAGAAAATACAAAATACAATACAAAACGATAGCACAAAAATTTTTGCATCATATTAAAATGTAAAAAATGCTCCCATACAATTTTTTCTCTAATTTTAATGAATTTTTAAAAATAATTTTAAGTATGTTTTATAGCAATGGTTTTCATTGTTGTAATGAAATTCAAATCATTCTCATTGTTGATATAAATATTTTATCGTTGGTTTTTCTTCTATTGTCAATAACCAAGGTATAAAGATTCAGTTCAATTTTGTGTGTGTGTGTGTATTGAGTATATTTCTTTCTAAGGCATGCTTTTAATAAAATTTTTGAAAGTTCTTACTTTTTTGTATTTACAGAAGGAGCACTTTTATAAATTAATAACTCAAACAGGCAGCACAGATCATTAGCAAATATCAGTCACAGCACTTTCAATAGCGCTGAATGTCTATCAGTTAACCAGCTTGCACTGCTGGCCAAGCACCAACTGACTAATCATTTAATGTATTTGATATTTATACTTTTTCTAACAGGTTGGACATCATAGGGAAGTCTCTTGAAGGTTTACCATATTTCTGCTCTTAGTAGATATAGGATCATAATTCCAGCATTTTCTGGAAACTTCGTTTTGTTGCTAAAATGGTTGCTAAGGTTGGGGTTCATTGACTTGGCTTTCAGTAAAACCTCTGTAAAACTCCCTTTCTTGCCATAAGATTAGCATGTCAGGACAACAACTTTGTAGCTTGTAACAATATAGTGTGACTCTTTTAGCTTGCAATTTTGCTTTCTTATTGTAGTAAACTGAATTTTTTTATTGAATCCACAAGCAATAATGTTCTTAGATATTTTATAAATTATTAAACATATTCGGTAATGCACACAAAACTTCAATACTGAATGATTCTATATCTGCCCTTGTATTTTTTATGAACATGCTTTGATTCAACAGGTATACTGGATTAGTTGAAATTTAATCTTTTACCCTTTCAAAGTAAAATTCAATTATATTACATGTCGAAGAATTGAGGAGGTACATAATGCTATGAACAGAATGATGTAAAGCTTCTAAATAGTGCTAGTTAAATGTGTTTAAAAATATTCTACTGAGGAAGTCATTAAGACCAAGTTTCATATAGAAGATTTATTTGAACTTTTCACAGCCAATAATTCTGGCAAGCCAGCTGTTCACTAGAGGCATCTAGTTTTACATTTATAATTCAATTTATTTATATTATCACATTAATGTGCTGTATTAGTCAGTTTTATAAGTGATTTTTACTTCCAAAATGCTGTGTATGAAGTATGTAGAAGTATTCATAAAAAAATGTTAGAATTTTTTTGGTTTAAAAACATTTTTTCGTACATAAGTAATTTAAAACAATAAGTGTAGTTACCAGAAGTGTAAATTTTAAATATTCTTTATAATCTTAAAATTTGCAAGTCAAGTCAAAGCATTTAACATCACTGTAAGGAGTGAGAAATATCAATCCTGAGATTATAAAAATATATATATATATATATATATTTTTAATACTTAACCTTGACTTAGTCACAATATATAGCTTTTCTTTCAAAGTCGCAATATATAACTTTTCTTTCATTTTAACATTTTTTTTTTTTTTATCTGAGTGTCTTGTCAGTATGTCTTTTTATTTTATCCTACCTCTTGAAATGTTCTTTCTTTTTGTATTCTGAAACAAATAATGTATTCCTCTGTGTAAGTCGTTTTTGCCTTTTTATAATATTAAATATGTGGAACTAGTTTCCTTATCAAAAGAATTAATAAAACAGGCATTAACATTTTGAATATATGAGTATCCCAAATTATATCTATGTTATCTTTTACCTTCCAGTCAACATTTTAGTTTAAAAATTATTGTTGTTTTGTTTCTTATTGTTAGATGGTGATCATTCTTCTGATGTAGATGAAGAAAACTTTTGTACTGTAGAGTTTGAAGACAGATTCAAAAAGTCATACCCAAAGATGGTTGAAGAGTATTATAATTTTTTGGAGAAATCTAAACGTAGATATACTTTTTCTTCTTTTAAAATATATGTAATTTATTACCAATATTCTTTATGCCATTTTGAAATGTTTTAAAACTAAGCTGCATACTTCAAAGATATGTTCTCTTTATGTCATCTTTTCTTTATACTTAATCTACTATAAATGCTTCAGACAAGAACTCTAAATGAACCTCAAAGATTATCTTTATAATTTACTGCTTTTGATTAAAATTATTTATATTTTTAGCTTATAATGATAAAATAGATTTAAATGCCTTTTCTGGGATGTGTTATTCAATTTAGCAATCTGTACCATATATCATCTGACCAGGTGGTGTTACTGGTTCTCAAAAAATTCATATAATTTCCAATTATGGAATACTGAACTGGAGACTGCATGAAGAAATTTTCTTATCTTCATTTTAAACTATGAATATGCATATTCTTTCAAAATATCTTAATTGTTAAAATCATTTGCAGAGAAATTTTTTTAAGTAACTTCTAGCAATGAAAAAAGCATGAATGAATATTGAACATAAATGTCATTAATTTTTCAACAAAAGTTAGAGAAAACGAAAAGTTGGAAAAGTTTTGTGTTTTCCTGTTTCAACAACATTCAGCTACTGTAGAAGTAAAATAGTATATGATAGTGTACGTAGAATTCTATGTATTCTTGCTCTCTCATGTTTTCCTCTAAAATAAAATTATCAATTTCTAGCTGTTGTTTTAAATGTTTTAAAATTTCTTACCATATTAAATGTCTCAAAATTTATAATATTTTGTGCTTCAAAAGGCAAAATAACTATTACGTTGTTTTTAAGCAATAGTTTGTAAAAGATCTCCAAATCTTGATGCTGGTGATGGAAAAAGTTTTGTTTCCTAGAAAAAATTGCTTATATGACAAATGTTATGCTGTTAGTGTTTGTGCTATCAGTTTCATGTAATTTATTTTTATTGAATCTTAATTGCCCTATTTCTTTTCAAGAATTTTATGAATTCTGTCAAGTACTAGAAACTCTCATTGCAGCATTTTCTTATTTGTAATCATTCTGGTTTAACTAAAAATCTTTAAAAATTGTCTATTCATTTTGTAATTTTTGAAGATTTCCCTATGTCATGTATCTTTCTATTTTAAGTTTTTCTCTCTTTTTTTTCTGTCAGTTAAACATTCACTTATTTTGAATTATCAAGCTATCTATATGCACTGATGAAATTTGCATTGTTGGTTCCTTATTCATGCTTGGAATGTCAAAGAGGAAAGCTAGAACTGGTGCATTATACAATCCCTCAAAATTTTGCAGGAATACATGATAGTCATCAACAACATTTTAAATTTTTATTATTAAAAAATAAGTAAGAAGAAGTGTCCATTGACCAATTATTAGAATAGGTTTTTGTAAGTAAAGAGCCATAAAATAATAGTTTTATATTTAACTGCTTGAGATGCATAATGAATTGAAAGACTGGATCTCCTAACTAATTAAATAAGGACCAGTATTGCTATTGTGTAGAGAAGAAAGATGTTTGTAAAATGTTGCTGATGATCCTAAATCTTCACAAGACTCTCTTGAAGCTTATTTGAATATAAATCATTCAACTTTTCAGGACCATAACTGAATATTTCAAAAGTGCTGCTTTATGTGCTGACAAACTGCAAAATAAACCTTCTTTTGTATCTTTTCTCCAAGACTCATTTCTACTCTCAGGCCTGCAGTAATTTTGTTGAAGTGTGTTTCTCTGTCTAATTTAAATTCAAAATAATTACGATAGAATCTCATTTATCTGGACTTCTATTAATGAGATCTGTGTTAACCAAGGCAATACCAAAAAATCTGTGTTTTTCATTTTTTAAATAAAGTCACTGAATTGTTCACAAGAGAGTGTTAAAGTTGGAATTTGAACCAATTTTCACGATGCAAAGGCTTGAAAAACCCATGCGGACCCAGCCTACCTGGATAGATATTGTTATTGGGAGGTGATCTTTTATAACACAAGAAGTTATTTAGAAGGGGAAAAAACACAGTCCCATTCTCTTAACCCTTTCAAGTTCATTACATGTTTCGTTTTGAAAATTACTAAATTTATTTCAAAAATGAGTATTAGACATGTGCTTGAAAGGGTTAAAAGTTCATTATATGTTTCGTTTTGAAAATTACTAAATTTATTTCAAAAATGAGTATTAGACATGTAGCTGATCATGAATATATAAAGGGTAAAAAATTAGCATTTTTTATTTTCATGAAATTTCTGGTTTCACAGTGAAGCCAATGAATGGTAAATGGCTATTTTCCCTCCGAATAAGTTATAATAGAAATGCAATTTCAATTACGTATTTCATTTATAAGTATACGTGAGTATTCAGGATATTCAACCTTCATAAAATTCAATATTACTTTCGAAGATTCAATTTTAAAAAAATATCAATTTGTACCATATCCTTCATCATTTTGTTTCACTTATAGATCAAAAGCAATTTAGCTCTTGCAATGTCGGTATCGTTGTGAATACTAACAGTATTGAACTGGAAATTTTATATAAGTTGTCCTATGTATCTGGCTCTTAGTTGTGAAAGAAAAATTATGCTATGTTTTGCCCATGCGCATTAACAAAGTGTTCAATGTGTGGTTTCACTGCAAAACCAACGAATATGGAAGAGTTAAACACTTCAACAGTGATATGATCAAAGTCCATGCATTTTCACAAAAAAATGGCACTGTAAAGTTGTTGGAAAGTTTCACATTGTTGAAAAGAGCAAAATATTCTTTTGAGGAGACCCTTAAATAATAATTGGCAAAATGCAAAGGAAACAGCAAAAATCAATAACATTCACAAATGCTCCCTTCAAAACTAATTTATGTTTCAAAATATGCATGTGAGAAGTTTGATAACTAATAAAAGAGTTTGTTAAAATCTTTATATGTGGTAGTACTTGCGGTCTTCTGTTCATAGCTTCAAGTAAACAATTTTGGAAAACATTGTTGAAAGAAAATAAGTCATAATTTAAAATTTAATCTCTATTAACTGAGTTTTCAATTAGCTGAGGTGATTATGGTCGCAATCAGTTTGTGTAATCGAGGTTCTACTGTTCTGAATAATTTATAATTAATAATTTGAATTACAAATTGATAAAGTTAATTTATTACTTGCTTTAACAGTTTGCTTAAAATCCTATTCAAACTGATTTTGGAATATATTTGTATATATTTTTTAAATGTTTTTGCATTTTTTATGATTTTATTTAAAAAATTAGACATAAATTTTTTTTCTAATTTGGTTTACAGTAATTTATTGCTTTGCTTTATAGCTCAACCAAAATCTAAATCCAAGAAAATGACCAAAGCACAGGAGAACAGAAAGGTAATATTAGAATCTACGCCAGTTCTTAAAAAAGTTCCTTCTCCAGAAATTCATGTTAAATCTTTTACAGATGAATCGTATCAGAGCTTTTCAGAAATACCATTAAGTGAACGTATAAAAATGATTACTAAGTTGAAAACATCACAGTGTCATGTTCCTAATATGATACATACTACATCGGTTACATCAAAGATGACCGAAAATTGCATACCTCCATCTACCAAAGATATCTGTGATAAAATCTTCAATGAATCAAATAGATCTAATATTCAGATTTCCTCTGAATTCAGTGCTGTTCAAAATATCGAAGTGTCAAAAAATCCTAAAATTCTGAATTCGGATTCAACTGATGAATATGCTGGATTTGCATGCAAGTCAAATGCTGGAAGAAAATCCATAATTTGCATAGAATTCACCGACTCAGAAGATAGTTTCCTAGATATGTTGCCAGATTATAATAGAATTATCAATAAATCGAATTGCACTTCTAGAAAATCTCTTATTGTTTACTGTGAAAATAGGACAGAGTTACCTCACTCCTCTATAAATTTTTTGAATAGTAGTGAATCTTTTGATGAAATATGTTTAGATGATAGAAAACTCTCCTTAGATCGACCACTAAGTTTTTGTGTGTCAACTCCTATCAAAACCACTACTCCTAAGTTATTATATACAGTTAAACAGAGCGCATCTAATGCGCAGAAGTGTGTGCCTTCTATTTTCATTGGTAGTAGTACTCCATTTGCAAAATCATTGTATGAAAACGCAGTAAATGTGAATAATTTAAGCACTCCTGTGTTGTCTAATTTTGATGCTTCTTCTCAAAAGTTTTCTCCATTAATATTTAATTCTAGCAATGATTATTCTGTTTGCTCACCATGATCCATGCCTTTTTTAATAAATATTTGTTTAATCTGTTGCACTCAAGAATAATTGACAAATTTGACTTTTGCATTTTATTTGAATAAATGTTAAATGAAATTTAATGTTTGCTTTATTATACAATTCGGACTTTTTTAAGTAGTCCATTAATTTAATATGCATAAATTGTGTTTTATAACATCAACATTCTTCTTAATTTGTTTGTGAGAAAAAATGGATATATCAAATTCTGGGTATTTTTTGTGTTAGCTAGATTTTATCTTTTTTTTTTTTTTTTCCCTCCAAAAATTCTGTTTTTGGAACTACTGAATTTTGATTGCAAAGTTGAAAAATAGATTCATGCTTTTAATGAAGGTGTACTTTTGAAGATATCTACTGTTTTTAAAATATAAGTAATATGAAATTTCTGATAGTTCTCTGATTTTTATAACTCCCTAACATATTTTGTTGCTGTTATTATAACAGCTATTATAATGACCAGTAGTTGAATGAAGAATAAAAACGTTTCCCAAAACATTTATATCAAGCTGTGATATTAGTTGGAATGTTTAAAATGAGAAAAAATAAATATCTGTAAATGTGTACCTCTTTCAACTGATTCTTTATTTATATATTGTAAAACATTGTTTTTCAGTATGGAATCTTACTTGTCAGTTTCTTATAATATAAATTTTAGTACTATTGCATGTCACAATTGCTACAAATTTTGTACTACACTTTTTCCTTGAAAACTCATGCAACCACAATAAAAATGTTAACCTTCTGTTTTAATTGATATGTAAAGTTTTCAGATCATTGAATCATTATGTATGAATTTAATTTAAGGAAAGCATTGAGTTCATAAATATCAAATTTTCTTATGAATATATAATTAAAATATTGTGTATTTTGCCCAATCTTTGTAATATTTTAATTGTTTTATTCTGTATGATTTCATCCACCGTCAGGTGACTGACTTCTTTCCTGTTGAAACCAATACTGGTTGTGAAAAATCAGAGAAAGCTAGTGTTAATGAGTCTGAGGATATTGAAAAACAAACTCTTGAGAAAAACACTGTTGACTATGAACCTGAATGCAAGAGACAATGTTTAGCATTATGATTTCTTTCTTTCACTTTTTTTATGTAATTTCTGTATTTAGATCAAATATTTTTTGTATTTAATGTTGAGTACATCCGTGTATTTTTATTGTACAGTTTTCATGTCATATATTTTATTCATATTTACATGCAATGCATCCTAGATTTGATCAGCATTTAAAAACTGATAAAGTTGCTTTCAAATCCAAGTAATTTTAATCATGTACATTTTCTAAATTAACCAGTCATTTTTGGTTTAAAATCAGAAATATCAGTTTTTTACAGAATATTATTCTGAATGAAAATTTTTGTTGTTTTACATTTTTTAACAAATACATTTTATTTATATATTTGATGTACTTTTGAAGATATCTTATGTTTTTAAAATATAAGTAATATGAAATTTCTGATAGGATACTAAAAACAGACGAAATTTGTTTGTGTAATATACTTAACCAAAAAAAATTGCTTATTTTACCCACATGAGTATAATTTGCTTTAAATCCTCCACTCTATTATTAAAAATTGTTTATATTTTTTCCATTCTGTTATAAACATTTAATTTTGTAGTAATAATTAATTACTATGGCTAAATTGTAAGTTGCTCTTAGGGAGAGCAATTAGAGTTTGTTTCTTTGAGATATCATGAAAATTCTTTTCTCAAATAAGCCCTTGTCGAACAGAACTGTTGCTGAGAAATATATTAACCTTTTCCTTACAGGTGTAAACAACAATTTGTTTACACCCGTAAAAAAAAATTAATATATTTAAACAACAGTTGTTTCTGGTACAACTGTTGTACCAGAAAATTTTTTACCTTTGAATGTGGGTCGGTACAACTGCTGTACTAGACACAAGCGAGCATTTCACTTCCCGCATTCAACGCAGGTCTTCTGGTTTAAGTCACCATAGCCTAAAGGTTAAACACTTGTACTGGAACATTGGTGAATTAGATAAATCTATCTTAACTGTATGAATTTCTTTTCTGCTTAAATAGTTTCTTATTTTGTTGAATCATATTCTGTTCATTTTTGAATAGGGGGAAAAAATGTTTTAATATGTTGTCAATGATTCTTTATGAAAAAGGAAATTTATCTTCAAAAACTATATTTGATCTTTATATTTGTTATTTGATTATTATAAATATTTGTTAAATGGGTTGATTTGTGATTTTGTGTGAATGTTTATCACATTCTATATTCACTCCCTATGTGTGATTGATTCAGTTACATTTTTTCTTGAAAAAGCACAAACTTTTAATTGTTGTTAACATATATTAGGAATATTAGAATGAATGTATTAAAGTTTTTTTGTTTTATGAGAATATTAGAACAAGAATGCTGATTTTCTTTATATTTTTCCTCCAGATGCAATGATGCATTGAATTTCAAAATATGCATGTGTATATCTCAATTTCTTTATGTTTGTTGATGTGTTTATTTACTATATGTTTATTTGAAATTCATTTCGAAAAATCTATTCTTTTACAAATTTATTTATCTAAGAAAATATTACATTTATCATAGTACAGTCAAATCCCAGTATGACAAACTTTCCAAATGGTCCCAACCGAACTGCTATATAACTTATGCATTTTCAAATGCTTGTAACGAACTTCTAATGCAAGAAATTTGGATATAGCGAACCAAAATTCCCACTTTTCCTTCCTGACAGCTTTGTCCCTCAAAATTATCTTCTCCTCTCATTCCTTGGGGGACTTCATCCACCATCTGGGCCACACTAAATTAGCTCACATGTCACTGGATATCACTACCTCAAGGGAAAAACCATATTAACACCCTGTGATGGTCATTTTCAATTGATCACCCAGTTTGACGATTGACGGGTTGAAAAAAGAACAGTTATCACTCAACCACCCTCCTATGTACTCCAGAGAGAATGTGCATCTGTTTCCCTTGTGTCTGACAAAGTTGCTAAGAGATGAGGTACGTATGTCACAAAGCATTCTTTCGTTTTCCTTCGTTTCATTCACCAAATATCGTTTGAGTTGTTGACATCGCATAGATTTAAAATGGGTAGTGTTAGTAAACAGAAAGCCTTTTCCATCGAGGGTGAAGTGAAAATTACTAAGATTAGAAAACAGTGAGAGCCAATCTGTTGTTTGCAGAGAATTTTATCTTTCTAAATCTACAGTTGGAACCATTTGGAATAATCGTAGTGGTTTCAGCTTACGAGAAAAATCAGAATGATGGCAAGAAGTTGCAAAATGCAAGTAGTACAATAATTTCGCTGTTTATTTTTTAAAATATATATACCTATTTATTTTAATTTATTATAGCCCAAAAACAATTGTAATTCAATGTAATTAATTTGTTCAACAGTTTAAGGATTATAGCAAATTTTGTATATCCAATATTTGAAATATTGGATATAGCGAACTTTTGGATGAGTCCGTTGAGGGTTCATTATTATGGGGTTTGACTGTATATTCTTATATCTAAGAAATTCACGTGTGAAAATTGGTTATGAAAGATACCTGCTTTAATTTTTAACTGTATCTATGCTTACTTGTTTATATTATTTGCTATTACATAGTTTGTATATCTGTTGGAAAAAATTGGAATGATTAAAGTTGTTTTGTTCTAAATCTGAATGAAACAAATTATTTGTGTGAAAAAGTACCAAATTATTACCCCTTTTTAAATCCAGAAAAAATTAATTATTTTATTGAAACCCATTTGCAAGTCATTTTCTGGAGACACAACACCATATTCAGTAGTTTCTCCATCTGATAAAATTTTGTTTTCAAAAGTAATGTTTACTAAGCATAAAAATTTGTAATGCAAGTATGCTTTATAGTGTTTCCCATAAATTGCTCTAGATTCTTATTTCATAAATATTAAATTAAATGGTATATCAAATATAAAAAGTACCATTACATGTAAACAAATTTATTATTTACAGGTGTAGGAAACTTAAAAATTTTAACTTTTACTTGAGAATCTAGTAATTATGTACAAATATACTTATTTTGACTTTTTATTGTTGTGTATAATTTTCTCTTTTCTAAATAATTGTTATAATTTTATACTAAATCAATTTTTATAATAAGAATGAAATAAGTTACATAAAAATGTATATTTATATTAAAAAACATCATTTACGGCTTTGATGTTATCAAAATGTAATATTCATTATCATGGCAGTTACATCATGAAAACTATTACTGAAAGCATCCTTATCCTAAGATCCTATTATGTTTTCTTATTTTTATTGTTATTCTAATTTCTTGCAAGTTAGGAATGACCACTGGTGCATCCTGATTAATGTTTTCCTACAATTAAAATAGAAGCACTCTTCATACTTTATGCCTTTTCCTGCATCTTGATTTCCTTTACATTTTCCCACTTTTGATGTACTTCAACAGTCAGACTGAAGAATTCTACCGGACTTTTGGCAGTTTTGGAAAGTCCCATTCCTTATATCTTCTCCACCAATTGGCTTATGCTCTAACTTGTATTATATGAGTGCACTTCACAAGTACTGCTAACTTACAGGGCCCACAAACAGAAAGAAAATATTACAAAGTGATGGTCACCTATTAATTTTTTTTAAAACTTTCGCATTCAGAACCAAAAGAATAAATATAATCAGTAGAATAAAACAAACGAAATTAATACATATGTATGACCAGAGACAATGTTACAAAAATGATGCATTCACCGTCTTTTAGAATGATCAACAAGGAAAAGGGAACACTTTCAAGTCATCGAGTGCATAACCGACCTATTTTAATTGTAAATCATTTTCTTTCCTTTCAGCAAATATCATGACATGAGATGTGAACTTCTCACTGAAGCTGAATTTTGGTGAAAAGGATTTTTTCTTATTTACTTCCTTTGATCTAAACTGAGAACTCATAGACATTACACTTTGCATATTATGATAGCCTGTAGAGCATTTTCAGGCAATGGCAGGACTCAGGATGGGGTGCCCCTTCACTTTTCTCTGGAAAAATTGCATTTTTATTTCATTTATCAACTTTTACTTCTGTGTCCCAGTTCAGACAGAGAGAGATGTTCACATATACCCGTCCAACCAACAGGGAACCGCCATAGCTCCGAGTTCAAGGGTGTGCCGTGGTGATAAGGATAATGTTCGGCCAGAGAGCATCCAAAACTTATCATTTAGCAGCTAAATTTTTAAATTTTGCTTTCTACCCTTTTAGTACAGGACAATTAGCCTAAAAATCTGCCAAACCCAAACATCCAAAGAGAAAAGTTTTCTCCAGTGCCAAATTTCTCCATACCCTCCCTGTAGTATGTAGTAAAAAGTCACACGACCTCGAGCGCCACGGGACCCCACGGGTTTCGGGGGGGTGGGAGTGGAAAGAGGTTGAAATGGTCATTTTTCACAGTTTTTCGGAGTTATCTCGAAAACTATTGAGTTTTCAAATTATAAGTGAATTAACAAATTAAAGAGCGTAAAATTCTCTACAAATACGTACTTTTATTTTTCTTCCAGCTTAAATAGTTTCCGAGATAATGGTCTCAAAGGTTGCCGCCATCTTGGATTTTCTCCCCCCTCCCTTTCAGATTTTCTTGAATATCTCGAGAACTATTCAATATTGAAATTACATGTGATTTAACAATTTAAAGAGCGTGCGATTCCCCACAGATTGGTACTTTGATTTTTCTTCAGGCTTTCAAAGTTTTTGATATAATTGATCTCAAAACGAATAAATTTGTAAAAAATCTTAATTGATAGTACAATAAACGAAGGGTTTGAAGAAAAAAAAATCATATAGTTTTTAAAATTGGTACAAATGTTCTCATGGGAATCTTGTTGAACATAGTAAAAGTCCCCGACTCTGGGGGGGGGGGGGGAAGCTCAATGTCGCCATCTTGAATTTCATCCCTTATTTTTGGTTTTTACCAAATATCTCGAAAAATATTGAATTTTTAAATTACAATTGGTTTAACAAATTAAAGAGCGTAAAATTCCCTACAAGTTCATATTTTTGTTTTTCTTCCATCTTTAATAGTTTCCGAGATAATAGGTCTCAAAGTTTATCGCCATCTTGGTTTTTATCCCCCTTTTTTAGTTTATCTTGAATATTTCAAAATCTATTCAATTTTCAAATTACATGTAATTAGAAAATTAAAGAGTGTATAATTCTCTATAAATGCATGCTTTTATTTTTGTTTTAGCTTCAATAGTTTAGGAGATAATGGGTCTCAACATCTGACGCCATCTTGGATTTTATCCCCCCCCCGTCTTAGTTTTTCTTACATATCTCAGAAATTATTATACCTAGAAGAAAAATAAAAGTATGCATTTATTGGGAATTTTACGATCATTAATTTGTTGTATTACTTGTAATTTGAAAATCGAATAGTTTTCGAGGTATTCAGAAAAACTAAGAAAAAGGGGATAAAATCCAAGATGGCGGCAAATGTTGAGACTCATTATCTCCTAAACTATTGAAGCTAAAATAAAAGCATGCATTTATAGAGAATTTTACACTCTTTAATTTTCTAATTACATGCAATTTGAAAATTGAATAGATTTTGAGATATTCAAGATAAACTAAAAAAGGGGGATGAAATCCAAGATAGCGATAAACTTTGAGACCTATTATCTCGGAAACTATTGAAGCTGGAAGAAAAACAAAAATATGAACTTGTAGGGAATTTTACGCTCTTTAATTTGTTAAACCAATTGTAATTTAAAAATTCAATATTTTTCGAGATATTCGGTAAAAACCAAAAATAAGGGATGAAATTCAAGATGGCGACATTGAG
>BGPR01001561.1:199460-239719 GCA_013235015.1 Araneus ventricosus
CTGATGTGGGACTAGGTTATTGCTAATGGTCAGGCTTAGTTAGAAGCAATTTGAGGAAAGAGGATTGCAGATTATTTTTCAAATTATATGCGAAAAACCGAACCTATATTTTTTTTTTAATAAAAAATGCTCATAAGAAAGAATATATCTAAATGAAGGTTTCCATCATGCTATTTTTCTTTTATGTAAGCTTGAAAAGTTTCTAAAATTGTTTAAATATCGAATTTTTTTTTTTTTTTCACTTTTCAAATACTTTATACTTTAAGCAGTCGAGGAGAAAAGTTCTTTGGTAAGAACTTGTATTTTTGTTTCTCCTTTCGAATGCATTTAATTGCATACAAAAAATCGCAATAGCAAAGGAGGAAAACGTCGAATTAATAATCTCCATAAAGTAACATTACGTTTGAAATTGTAGGTGGTGTGTAGACGGTAGCCTTAAAGAGACTAGTTGAAAATTAAAAGCGTGATTGAAATAACAGTTATTTGGTACAGATATTTAAAAATAACGATAAAAAATATTTGTTATTCAAAAAAAAATCGTAGATTATTCATCTCTTGTAGCTCTGTGACTGCATTTCCTAAAGTTTTATTAATTTTCGCTACTGTGTTCTGCTATCACTAATCTTATTCTAGTGCGACTTTATATTTTCGTGGGTGATTGTCAGCTGATTGGAAATACATACAATTTGTTTACAAATTTTTCCTCGAGTTTCGTTTTATAGCAGGATGTGATTGATATAAATGGGAAGAGGGAACTCTCAAATGTGATAAGATAATGAACAGCAATTGTTACGCATGTGTGTTCGAAAGACAAAGGGTAGAAGTCTGATTTGCGATGAAACCAATTATTGTGAAACATTTGATTAAAATGACAGCCTTTGATACTAAAAATCCCTAAACTTTGCCTAATTCAAGTCAAGAAGGTAACTTGATTAATAAGCGTTTTCAAACTGTGATAGGAAAGGTTTTCTCTTTGAAGTAAGTCTGGAAATTTTTGTAATCTAACACATTATGTATATTTTTATAAATTTTTCAAAAAATTATTCACTGGGAAAATTTGGTTGTACTGATTTTAATAATGTTATGAAAGAAAATCAATTTTTTTTCTTTTATTGTAGTAGTAAAGGGCATGGATTGAATTTATTGGTTATAATTCCAATATTATTTTTTGGAAATAAAAATTCCTTAATTCAGATTATATTTATCGGAAGTCGTCGTAACATGCATTGTATTGAAATATTTAACTCATTGTAGAAGTCTTTAAAAAATGTAATACTTTTCTTGCACGCTTCATGTTTATTAGCAATAACTTTTGAAAGTAGATTAAATCCACAATTTGAGATAATCAATAAAAATACAAAGAATAATGGGCATGTCACATGTGATAGTTCATTATTATTATCAATCATTTGCCTATATGTTAAAATTTATTTTATTGAAAAAATGCCCTTTTTTTATATTGTAGATCTCTCTGTTTCAACTGTCACATTTATTTATGATTTAACATTTTTATGCATTGCTTTAAAAAGCAGATTTTTTGTTACTGTAGTATTTAAAGATTTTTAATTTCATTTCTGTTAAAAACTAGCTGCCTTCAACAACCAGCTGTTTTAACTGTTTTATTAATTGCATTAATTTGAATTTAATTAATTAATTTTAACTTTCATTTTAATAATATTAGTTGATATTGCAGAATATAATATAAAGCAGATATATCTATAATATAAAACAGAAAATGCCTGTGTCTGTGTGCGTGTGTGTCTGTCACAAGAACTCCTCCCAAACGGTGGTAGGTAGCGACATGAAATTTGCACACGACATTTTGGGGCACATTTCTAGGTCAACTGTGCTATTTTAAACTTTCAAAGTTAATTAGTTCTTAAGATATTTAATTAAATACGAAAATTAGCCGCTGTTAAGCCTAATGTTTAGACGCTTTTTTGCCAATAACTTCTGAAATATTTATCACATGACAATTATTTTTACTCCATCTTAAAGAGCAGAAAATTATCTTTTTAATGATTTTAATTCTATTGAGGTACAATGTTTTCTCTAATTTTAATGAACATTTCAAAATTCATTTTAAACACAATTTGTAACAATGTTTTCTATTGTTATAAAATTAAATTCAAAACAATTCATTATTTCATGAAATACTTTATTCATGTGGTTTTGCCACTGTTAAAGTTATGATAAGAAAATATTACTTTCATCAGACATTTAACTACAAAGTAGACTTTTTATTTCAGGTTTTATGTCTGAGCATACGTAGCTTTTTATAAGCACTTGCAGTAATCCAATGACGTTATTTTAATTACTATGTGATGATCCGTGTTTAGTTTTCATACCTTTTTAAATTAGGCTAAAATTATGCTAAATTATGAGGTTATTCGCCAATACCTTCTGAAATATTTATCTCACGAAAACTATTTTTACACCATCTTAAAGAGCAAAACATTATCTTTTAATTGATAATTTCATTGCTTTACCATTTTTTTTCTTAAAATGCAATTAAAATTTCAAAATCTATTTTTAATGCAATTTGTAACAACACGCGCGCTTTCTATTCTTATAAAATTAAATTTTATCCGATTTATTCCTTCATCAAATTCTTTATTCACGTTCTTTTACTACTGTTCAAGTTATGATAAGAAAATATTGATTGCTTTCTTTGGACAAAAACTCTAGGCAGAATAAATATATTGTCGCTTTTATGATAATTGCGTTAAATTGACATCTATTCTTTATTTATAAATCTAAGTAATTTGTTCTTTATATGACTTTGTTTTTTCTCTATATGTCTTGAAATCTTATTTACCGCTTCCGTTTTCCATAATTTTCTATAACAGCTTCATTAATTTGTTTAATTTATCTTCTAAATGCTTACAAAATCACAAGTAGGGGGAAAAAAGACAGTTCTAACCCGCGAGGAGCAATTGATAAGGAATTCCTGGGCTTTCATAAAAATCATAGTATGACCCGAGCGCCACTTACCAGCGGTACACCACTGTCAGTATGTAAAGTCATTAAAGGTTAACCGAATTCCGTCCCTACCGAAGGGAGAGGGCCTAGGGAGAAAATGAAGGATTGGTGCTTCCGGTCAGGCACAAAAACACCAAAAAGAAGAGAATGAGGGGCCATAAAAAGCATATGAAGTAATTTTTGTTGTCGTCGTAGCAATTATGGGAAAAGAATAATGGAATTCCAACGGTTGCTAGACTCGTGCGAAGTGTTTCAAAGTAAGGAGACAAAAAGAATGGAGCGGTTTAGCTGCTGGCCAAGGGGTCCGAAACACGAGAGAGGGCGAACAAAAAGCGTCAAAAGAAATTGCAGTTAAAAACTGTTTAATTAAGTTTAAAGTGTTGTAAGTACTTTGACTTGAAAATAGTTTTAACCCGAGTATATTAGCTAGTATGTCTATAAGTAAAAGTCTCATACTTTAATTTCAAATGATAATTTTTAAAGCAATTGGACTATCTAATTCACAAATTATAGTTGAGAATTAATTTTTAAAAATTTTTCAAAATTGCAGACAAAATATCTTGGTAATAAATAAAATTAGTATCATTAAAAGATAATCTGTTTGTAAGTCATTATACAAAAAAACTGAGAATAATTTTCCTCTGTTTTTTCAGAGTATTATAAAACAGGTAAAAAAAAAAGCGCAGTTTAAAGGTTTGATGAAACAATGAAATCATTTTGAGTTTCCTTACAACAATAATAACTATTGTAGATTATACAAAAATATCTTTAAATACTTGTTGAAATTGGGAGAAATTTTTTCAGCAATTAAATTAGTTTCATTGGAAAGAGAAAAAAACTATTGAAGCTTAAATATATTTTGAATACAACTATGTTTTGGTATGTTTAGGCAGGTGCAAAGATGGGGGTTCCTGGACTCTGGGATATTCTGAGTGAGCTGCCTGAAGAAAAGTACATAAAATATTTACGTGGTAAAAGAGTTGCAGTCGATTTAAGTGGATGGGTAGTTCAAGCTACTAAGTTCAAAGGCTTGAGAGCAGTGAAAAATCCACATTTAAGGTATGAATATTAATATTTTTCTTCAAACATATGAATTATATACTTATAATAAATGTTTTGTGTCTGTGGTTACTGAAAGCATTATTCTTGCTTATATTAGATGCAAGGAGCAGATAACATGCTGTTTATTTGACAGATTAGTAAAAATATGGCATACTTTTATCACATCTTTAATGCGCCATATTAGATTAGAGCTTATTCAGAATTCCCCTAAAGCTTTATTACATGTTATATTCTATTCTTTTTAATTCCACATATGAAACTTAGTTCAGAGAAGGAGGAGCATCATAAAGACTGGGAATGCAAAGACGAAGGTTCTAACCTTACATTATCGTAGATTAATTATTAAGGTGATGTAAATGTCTCTTATTTTTAAATAGAATGAAGCAACCGTCTTATTTTTTATATTTTGTGTTACCATTTATTTGTTTGAGAAAAAGCAGTGGCGGGCGATAGTTCTAAAAGCTAATGAAGAAGTCGAAATTTACATAAACATAATAAGCACAATATTTTCCAAACAAACTTTACAAATGCAAAGCTATAATAATATTGCATATTGCGCTCAAATCGCAAAAGTTTCCCTTCGAAATTTGTTTTCTTTCTCTACATGCAAATGCAGATAGCTCCAAAAGCCATGTGATCTGGGAGAAAGAGAACATTACGTAATGAACATGAACTCAAAGAACCAATAGCAGGGCGGGATGAAGCACGAATCACTTGCTTACTTTAAACGCACGTTTTTTACATCGCACCCGTGATCGGAGTGAAAGCCAGGAATACTAAAGGCAAGGGAGATTCCATACGAGACGTGTTCTGCCAATTCATGGCCGTCTGTAGCAACAAACAAAACGGAATCATGCTTTCTCTGAATGTTTTTGAGATAAAAGAAAAATTGGAACACATGACTATATTGAGTCTGAGAAAATTGTTTACCGAAGCACTGATTCACTTGCTTCGGTTGAATGCATGCCACTGAGAAAAAGTAAATATACAACTACATAAAAAGCAGTTTGTACATTCACTATAAAATTAATAACTACAACTTCAGAGATATTTTTAGCTTACAATTTTAAAACACAATAAAATTACAAAATTCCAACAACATTACATTAAATGTGAATAAATTCTGAAAAGGAACGATAGAAAATTTACCCGATACAACGTGTTCCATAGAAAAGTTTGTCAAATTTTAGCTTATCTTTTTTACATAGAGTGAGTAGATTTTCTAAAGGATATCCTTCAAGGAATTATTTGACTTAGTATTTATCATAGTCCTTGCAATAAATATTCAATTTTGAATATGTGCATGGAATTTCAATCGCTGGAAACAATTTAAACAATTTTAATTGTTCGGTGCTTGATATATTCTTTAGTAGCATATATGAATGAAACAGTGTATTAGAATACTGAGTGAACCATAATTTATTACTAAGTATGTATTAAAAAACACAGTAAGATAGTTTTTAATTTTTCTAACATTTTTTGCATTATAAAATTGTCTGGTTCTTCTTTGTCATCTTGCTATTTTATAATTTTTCAAAATTTTTCTTTTTCAATTCTTTTCTTTATCCAATTTTCTCTATGCCTCGTAATATGCAAATCTTTCCATTTTGTGAAAAATGTTGTCTTTAATGAAAGGCACTGTAAGATAGTTTTTAATTCTTCTAAAAATTTTTACATTAGAATTTCATTTAATGCACTATAAAATTGCTATTGCTTTTTTTTGTTAACTTGTTATTTTATATTTTTTAAAATATATCTTTGTAAATTCTTGAACTATAATTTATCCAATTTTCTCCTGTGTCCAATAAAATCCAAATTTCCCATTTTATGAAAAATCTGTTCTTTAATTTTCACTTAATATTTCAGAAATTTGTTTTTTCGAGTATCTGCTCTCTTGTTAAATGATGTCCATCCAATTTTTGTTTTGGAAGGTAAAGTCCCTGAATTAAAGAAAGCAGTGTTTAAGAAAAGAAATTACCAAGGAAATAACAACAGTGATAATGCATCAAGGGAATCGTTTGATAAAATTCTAAATCAGGTACACTCATTTTTTTTTTCTCCTTTAAAACTGGGCAAGTTTTAGTTCATGTTATATTTTAGTTACTAAGACATCTTATTGTATATTAATATTTTTATTTTGAATAATAAATTGTCATATCTTTTTTGGAAAATTGAATATTGTGAACTGTTAGTTAGCACTGTGAATATTGTCAGATATATATATATTTAAAATAATGTGGTAAAAAAAAAACCTTCACCGAGTCCGCCAGCCTCAACCACTCGACAGCTTTCGACAATTTTTTTTTAAAAAAAAAAGCTCACTACGTCTAAATATGTCATCAAGGGTCGCCTGCCCCACACCACCCCCCATTTTCGAACGAAATCGAAAAAAAAAATTCCCACTGTACATTGTCTATGGAGAAAAAAAACCCTGTAAAAATCCCCCAGCCGCAATTTCTTTTCCGATTTCGACAATTTTTATTTCCTATGAAAGCTTATGACGTCTAGATTTGCAATGAAGGACCGCATGCCCCCACCACTTCTCCACCGCTCATTGTCTATATGTTTTTTTCGATTTCGCTCGAAAATGGGGGGTGGGGGCATGAGCTCCTTCATTGCAAATCTAGACGTCATAAGCTTTCATATGAAATAAAAATTGTCGAAATCGGTCTGATGGTTGGGGCTGGGGGATTTATACAAGGTTTACACACAGACAATGTACAGAGGAGAAGTGTTTTTCGATCTCGTTCGAAAATGCGGGGTGAGGGTAGGTGATCCTTGATGTCATATCTAGACGTCATAAGCTTTCATATAAAATAAAAATTATCTAAATCTGTCCAGTTTGTTGGGGCTGGCGAACTGTCTGAAGGTTTTATCATATTATTTTAAATATACAGATCCCAACAGTTCCATCAGAAGAAGGGAGTGCCAAAAATATTGTAAAATACCTATTGTAGGTGATGGAAACTGTTTATTTAGGGTAATATCATTCTGCATTTATAGATCTGAAGACTTTCATGCCGAAATTCGTGAAAAAGTTATACAAAACATTACAACTAGATGAGGTTTATTGAAAGATTTTGAAATTTTTAAAGGAATCTGTTGTCTACAAAGAATATGAAATCTACTATGGTTTTATGGTTTCTTCCACTGATCTTCATGCAGTATTTAAAACTGAAAAAAGTAGTGGCTGCGAGCCTCGAAGCAGCTAGGTGGCAGGGACAGTGCTGAGCAAAGTGGGTGCTGGCCAGGAACCCTCCCGGAGGACGACTTGTTAATTTAATAACGAACGCATTTATCTACATCAACACGCATGAAAACAAACTAAAGGTTACTAAAGATTATTAAAGATATGGAGCATGGCGAAATACACCAGTCACTGATAGTGTGATGTCAGAGCCTCTGGTTTCATTTTCAGAATCATGCGATGATATCATTTCCTGTGATAAATCTTTAAGGTCAGATTATGTATCTTTCTTGCTTTCGGCGCTTAAAGGAGAAAGTTTTTTTCTGGTTGATCAGGCGGCATAAACATGGCCGGCCCGAGGAAGGCTGAAACTGTGCGAATGCACAAGGCCCCGTGGCACTGACTGATTTTGCAAAATGAAAATTGATCGCATTTGTATTTTTAATAAAAAATTATCGTCGAGTTTTGCCTTCCACGATCACAATATTTACTTAACCCCGCCAAGACTCATTTTTTTAAAAATTGCATTCATTTGAATGTAATTAGATGCCCTGTCAGTCTCGAAAATGTTAAAAACCATTTATTTTAATTGCATATAAATTGTGTTACTTTTCTGAAAATTGTATACTTTAGCACTTACTGTCACATTTACTGAAAGGTCTCTCTCAGGACTGAAAATAATAAAAATTTACTTCAGATCTAGCATTAGTCAAGAACGATTTACTTCCTTACCAATTTTATCTATCGAATCCGAACTAAACAGAACGAAAAACTAAATTATGATGCTATTATCAATGAATTAAGAAATTAATTTTATAATTTGATTCATTAACGATGTTTGTATAATTGAAATATTAACCTTGAAAAAATAATTTAATTTTTTATCATTATCGTGCATTTTTTAAGTCCTTAGTATACTAAACAGTGCAATGTAATAAGTAGCAAAATGCAATACATTATTTTGTAGTACAAAATTTGTTTCAATATCACGCAAGTTTATTTTTCACCAGGCCCCGCTTTTCTTTGGACCGGTCCTGGTCATAAATTCTACTTCAAGACATGAGAGCTGGTTTTCGAACTCTTCACTAAAAATGAACATCTCGACTTGTTGCTGCTTTCCTGGGTTTCTTTTCTTACAGCCAATATGCTTTGGATTCTGTTCTTATATTATTAAGATACTTACACGCGATCTCAGTTCAAACTTGCTTTTCAATTGCTTATTCAGTACCAGGAAAATTTCTGTATCCCGTTCACGCAACGAGGTATTCAACGAATAGATAAATAAAGATCTGGCGAAAATTTGAGACCAATTTCGTTACACTCCTCCCCCCGTACAGCATGTTGTGCCCCCCTGTCGGGGAGACCGTACCCCCTGTCGGACAGACATTAGTGCCACTCCTGTTCAGTACATGTGATTTTTGCCCAAATACTTTGAAATATGGCTCACTTAGCTTGAATCCAAAAAAAAGAGTTTATATGGAGTAGAATTCTCCTTAATTCTCTTGGTAGGTGAACAATTGCAGATGTAAATAGTACGATTGATTGTTTCTGCGCAGAAATTCGAAGGCAGTCCGGATTGGATTGAAAGACATCTGCCCATTACCACGACTGTCTGGTTCGTTCTTTCTCCTACTCCATTTTGTTGGGGTAGGGATGGGAAAAACCTGCTGTGGTTATAACCGAAAACGATTTTTTTATTGTTGTTCCGATATACCCGGGATTTTTTCGGGCTGTAGTTCTTTTTTTTTTAAAATAAAGTAATCGGGTAAAAAACCAGAGAACCAGCTTTGGAAAAGTGATAAATTAAAGAAAGTAGGTTAGTTACCATTTCATTATTTTTTTGTTTTGTGTTTTAAATTGGCTAACTTTCACCTTTACATCAAAGGGAGGAGGCCCTCTTTGGCAGCAGCGAAATGTGGTCCGATGGAGATGAAAAATTCGTTTCCGAAAGAATTGAAAATTTCACCTTTAGAAGCCTTTGTTACCCAGGCGGAGCGATCTTTTTGTTTATTGGAAGCAGAGTAAAAATTGTACGCCGGGTTTGTCATTTATAGCCTAAAAGTATTTATCTTTGGTAGGAAGTTTTGTAACTTCTGAAAGATTGGTATCATATTTAAATGATATTATTTCCTATGAGAGTAATCGACTCACGGATTAACACATTGCTGGAAGAGTTTTTATGAATAGATTGGACGATAAATATTGGCGATAAATAAGTTGATTTTCTGAAAAATGTATATTAAATTTTTGTCTACATTGTTTTTTTTAAATAACTAAAAACCGGTTATTTTGCGCAGTTATAAGTTATAGTAAACGCCAGGTTAAACCAGAGGTAAAATAAACCGTGACCTTCGACCTCTTCTTATCTCGAAGGTCACGGCCAGACGTGCCTTCTGTTGCACGATAGGCATTTTGGCGTTGGGAATATCTCGCTGCAGCAGACTTAGGGAGTCATAACGGCGCGTTTCCTATCTAAAAAAATTATTTAAATTACTCTCTCATTTTTTAAAAAAACGAAGTTGCTTCATTATAGGGGATTTTTTAAATTAATTTTTGAAAATAGGTCGAATAATTTATGACCGCCCTGTATTATGACGTCGGACCGGGAATGCACAAAGGAAAGAATAGGTTGAAATCTAGTTTAATGTTTCTCTTGAATTTGCCGCCAATATGGCAACCCATTTGGCTATCAAACATTGAAACTGAAGCGGATTATGGTTAGGTCGCCAAATATTCGGTTGCCATATTCGTGACAAACTCAAAGGGCACATTAAACTAGATTTCAACTAGGGAAACAATTTGCATGAATGCAAAAACTTATTTTTCAACACTAAATTCGCAAAAGATTATTGCTTGTTTCAGATTGTTATTTCAATCCATATAGAAAATAAAGAATGAAATTTTTATACGGCTAAAGTGTTTTCTGCCATTTAAATTAATAAATACTTTAACTTAATCTTCCAGCAGTCGCAAGTATGTCGCTATGGAGAAACGTAAGTCTACGTCAAAAGAGTAAAATCAAATAAAATATTGAATTTATAGACATCGGTTTTAAAAATTAGTGAAAATTCAAATTCTTAAACGGATTGTTTAAGCAGTTGCGAGTACAAAAAATTGCTTCCAATTTGGTGTCCGGATTCAAACCCATAACCCTTCGGTTAACAGTCAAACACATTACTACTATGCCACCCGGCTGCGGCGTGAAAGGCTACGTGGTCATTTAGTTTTTTTCTTTGATCTCTCACTGTCACAAATTTTTAACGACGGCTAATTCTGCATCTTTTTCAATGTAGATTTGCATTTTGTAAATGGGATTATAACAGATTCAAAATATTGACTTTGGGGTTTCCGTAAACTGCAAAGGGAAGTTCGTAAGACATCTTTCGGGTCTTTGAAGCTCATTAGGATTGGAAATTTGTTTTTATTGATAATTTGCCATGAGGTTTAATTTTATGTCTGAAAAAAATCAGTAAATATATTTTCTCTACCAAATTCAATCAATGAATTAGAAATCAGCTCTCAAGACCAAATTAAATGTGAAACATAAACGTCGCATGTCTCCGATGAGAAACTGAAAATTCTCACAAAGTCGCATTAATATTTCTTTTAATAATCTCATAAATACAGAAAGAGCGTTTCAAGTACAAAAAGAATATTTTAAAATTTCTACAGAAGAATATTGAATTTGACAAAACCTGCAAGTAATCTGTTGGTATAGTATACCTGCAAATAACATTTTATCCGTAGGTACAGTGTACCTGCAGATACCGTTTTATTCGCAGGTACGGTACCTGAAATAATCACTTCCATATTTATAATCACCTGTTACAGTATTTCTCTTTAAATATACTATATAGTAACTCCGGGAGAGTCGCCGCATCCGGGATAGATGCCGGACACCTTGTATTTCTTCTAATTATCGATAGATGACAGTCAGACGAGCAGTAATGAGATTTCTTTAACCAGTTTATAGCATGAATCCCAATTCGATGATTACTTTTAGCTGTACAATCTTTATTTTGAGGTAAGCGTATGATTTCACTATCCAAACTTTTAAACACCTTATGCTTAAATACTTTTTATGCGCTAATTACTAAATCCATGCATGATTTCGAAGCCAAAACTAAGTGTAGAGTCTGCATAGAGTACTGCGTGTATGGTTACGCCATTTTCCTTTGCACTGCCATTTGCATTCTGCACTGCGATCCGGTATACACGCCGCAGTTCCTTTTGTGGGATGCTGCGATTAATAAAACTGAAATTTATCTATCCGTGTCTTATTTTGTTATGTTACTGAATTTTATGTTACTGAACACTTACTGGAGTTGAGCAGCATGTGGGGCACAAATTGACTCGGTATGAGGTAGAGTCTTTAATTTTGCGATGCTTGGAACAAATCGGCAACTGTTGGCAACGCCCCTAGGGGCTTTAAGGTCACTGGCATCTTCCCTTTTAACGACAAAGCTCTCCCAGATCTTTTTTTTTTTTTTTTTGCATTAGAGGATAGTGAAGTGCCCGTACCAGAAAACACGACACAAGAGGAGGCAAATTAATCAAGTGAAGTACTAATCAACCTACCTCAAATCAATTTACAGCCTGTAGAACCTGGAACTAGCAGTCCAAAACCACCATCACCTACCAATCTTTAAAAAATAAGTCGATAATTTTAGTAGTGAACTAAGCAGGCAGACTAATGTTGATTTGAACCTAATAGTACGTTTTATTGTACTCATTTAGTTTGTTTTTGTTATTACATAGGTAATTATAGTCCAGATATGAATATTTGTTTGAATATTTTTTATTTATTATTTCATTTTGTTCTTATGCCAGGCGCGGCATAACTCCCGCACAAGTGCGGCTTCTCACCCTGAATGTACGGGTGACGCGCCGCAGTGTAATGTTTAAGAAAAAAATTGTTAAAAAATATTAATTATTTTTTACATTTTTTGTCGCTGTACACATGTTGTATATTTAACATTAAATAGCACATCATGATTTATTTTATTTTATGTGCACCATGGGATTTTGATACACAACTTCAAAAAAATATGCGGCATATCTCCCGGAATTATCCTACTTAATCATTCTTTTGTTTAAAAATTGAGTTTTTTATTTTAAATTATTAATTGGACCGAAATGTGTAAGTTAGAGTTTATGCGCGAAGAATTTGAAATTTTTATCTACTATATAAATGTCATTCAATTTTTAAATTCTGGTGTGTAGTAAATATACAATAATAAGTTATTAAAAATTCTACATTTTATTACAGTATTTACATTATTTATATTTATCATTGTTTTCTTTCATTTATGTCAAAAGAAATTATTTCATACGTATACTTGTAACAATTGTGCTTTATTGTGAACTCCAACTGTAAATGTTTTTAAGCACTGAACCATTTTTTTATGTATTCTTATATTGTAAATTATTTTATTCAGTGTCATGAATTGCTGAAATCCTTAGGAGTATCCTGTATTAAAAGCTCTGGTGAAGCTGAAGCACTGTGTGCACTCTTATGTGCTAAAGGGGTAAATATTGAAAGAAAAAATTTGTCTTTTCAAAATAATTCAGAAATTTTAGTAACTATGTTCATGAAATGTAATTTTTTTAGTAAGCATACTTTAAGCACGTATGTTGTATATAATTAATTTTGATAGCAATTTTTTTAAAAAAAATTTTCATTATTTGCCATGTTCATATTTGATTTTTGTATTTTTAAACGCTTTTATTAAGTTCGAAATGTGAAATGTTTCATGTTTGTATACATGTAAGGTTGGAATTTTGTGATCAATTTTTCACTCACTTTTTAATGCACTAGATTTCTGAAATTTCGTATATTTATTGGGTCTTGATGACAATGCAATATTTTAAAAACTTTAGAGCTCTCAATTATCAGTTTTTTAAAAAAAATTCCTCAAAATTACGTTTGCACTCGGTAGGTTTTAGGGGCGCCATCTATAGTATTTTTCAAGAACTAGAAATCTTCATCGGTGCTAAAATAATGCTGAGATCAAATATAAACGTTGCAGAAGGACTTGTCAATGGCTCAATTGGGTACAACACGGCCACTCTTCAGACGTTAACGGTCAAGATATCCCATCAGTAAAAATAGACTTATGACATAAATTAAAGACTAGAAAATAATAAATACAAAAAAACTTTTTTAAAACGCTTTTACCAATGCATTAAAAAGAAAATAATAATAATTTTTTCTCAAAAATCTGGAAGTCAAAACAAAAATCGCAAAAGCGTGAGGCGCTGAAAACAATAGGAGAAAGATATAAAACCACAATGATTATCATAAGAAACGAAATTTATTAAACATTCATCATATAAAATATATTATAAATGTGATTACAATTCTAATTTACTTACAGCTTTTCTACCTGCGTCTCACGCTTTTCCGATTTTTGTTTTGACCTCCAGGTTTTTGCGGGAAAAAAAATTTCTTTTTTAATGCATTGGTAAAAGCGGTTTTAAAGTTTTTTTATTATTATTTTATTATTTTTAGGTGGTTCGAACATACTAACTATCATTTCATTTTCAAAAAAAAAAAACTATCTGATATTTGATCTAATGGTTTTTATCTAAATTATACCTACCATTCATTAAATGATTAAATCCTTTTGATCTTCGTCAAATAGTTTAGTAGGGATTTTGGGGGGGGAGAGTCACAATAACATCATTTAAATCAACTTAAATAATCATTGCATTCTTGCTTTTTTTCAGATTGTTGATGGTGTTATCACAAATGATAGTGATGCATTTTTATATGGAGCACATACAGTTTATCGAGATTTTTCTATTGATAAAAAAGTAAGTAGATGCTTTTATTGAAAAATAATTCAGCATGACAGAAATGGTTTTGATAAAAGAAAAGTTTCAATATTAGCGTTTTACTAATTTTTTTTAAAAAATTCTCTATACATCCTAATTTATTGCAGTATGTTTTGCAGATAGCTATAAAATAGTCTGTTATTTATATGAAATCCCGTTGTTCATTGATATTTTTAAGAGAAACATTTTGCTCTTTTTAGCATTAAATATCATTTATTGTAGTCTTCGCATGATGCTTAAGGATAAAAAGGTACTGAATTCGAATTTTTAGTTGAAAATTTAGCTATTTCCTGTCCATGAGGATTTTGGAAATACTGGCCGCACAACTGGCACACTGGTTAATACCAAATAGTAGACCAATTGCAACCATGTTGAATTAGATTGATGGGACTTTTTACAACTTTTTAATTTGGAATGCAATAAATAAATAGCTGGTTCGACATTTTTGAAGAGACTTCGGACTCGGAACCTGATTGAATTAAGATAGTGGAAGTTAGGGCTGTTTAACTTTGAAAGACACTGTTAAAAAAGGATTTATTCATACTAGACGCCTTCGGCGACCAGCTTGTTCGTAGGGAATATAATTTCAATTGAATCCCTTATGCATAAATTGATCTTCATGGTTCCTTTCAAAGTCATTTTAAATTGTGATAGACATTTTTAACCCATGCGTTTTTAGTAGCCTTACAACTGTATTATTCATTGTCTACATGAACGTCCCTAATGCAGTGAAGTAGCTGCCCGTATCATGTAACATCTAATACTGAGATTTAATGAACCGAGAACAGTCTTGTGCCTTAAGTCGTCAAATTGCGTGATTTTTTTGCACCCTCTTTTCGGGATTTAGAGGTTCGAAGAAGATTTTTTTTATCTTTCACCTTAGAAAACAGACGAGTTCGCTTGTCTGTCAGTTTGACGAGAGTAAAATATAACTGCAGAAAAAAGCACGTCGTTTTGTTATTTCTCGCAAAGTCCTTCTTGCAAAGAGGGGTGCATTTCTTCTGACTTGCCGGGAGCCTGCTCGGCTCGGGCAATAAATTATTGATCATTGCGGCCCAGCCTTGTACAAAAGAAGTTGGGTGTTGTGTTTATAACATAAAACAAATTGCTATTCTGTTTAAGAAAAGGCACAGATCCCTTTCTCTGTAAGGCAAACTGACTAGTCTGTTACTGGGCGCAGCAACTAACAACTCCCATAATGTTTAAGGAGCCACAGAAGACTTATTCTCGGATTCTTTTTTATTTACACTTCATGCGCCAATTCCAATTTGAGACCCGATGCGAGACTAGCGGCACATCAAAGGATCCGACTAGATTGAGACCTCGCGACGAGGCTATAAAATCGGAAATCAGCCGAGTGGGGGGGGAGAGAATAGGGGATCGGAGATTTACGGTAGCGCACTTTGGAGGCTATGTGAATGACTTGTGTAATTTTTCGATTAAAATGTGTCAAAAGAAAACAGACTTAGGTCAAATGGCATCTAGCCTTCATGTGAATGCCCATCTTTAAGTAAGATTAAATTATTTTTAGTCTCTCTCTCTCTCTCTCCTCTTCTCTTCTCTTCTCTTCTCTCCCTCTTCTCTTCTCTTCTCCTCCCTTCCCTTCCCTTCTCTTTTTGTCATGATTTTGAATTTCATACAGAATAACTTCATTTGGTTTCTTCTGCAAAGTAACAATAGCGAACACAACAAAAAGCGAAATACAAAAACATCGGTGCAAAAATAGAGAAATAAAAGATTGAATTCGCCATCTTCGAAATTAACTCTTTTTAGATGGTACCGAAGTACATAATACTATTTCTCAATATCACCCTCTGCTGATTCAAAACAGGAATTTCGCTTTTTACAATCATTTTCTATGAAACTCGAAAGTAGCAAAAATCCATCCAATAAGGTTTCAAGCCATTCTGTTCAATAGTATATCTCTATCCATACCCTCATACACATAGCACTGTTGCCCAATCATTGCTTTACCATTTCTACAACACTACAATCTTTATCTAATACCATCTCACCCTCCCCAAACACATAAATCTGAGAAAGACGTGAGGGAGTACCGTAGTTCACACATGTGAGTTTGGTACTCAAATTTCATTTGTCCCCCTGTTAAATTTTAGTGACTTTTTATTATATTTTGCAGTAGGAGCTGAACGAGCCCGATTTTGATGACACTGGTCATCTTTACTATTAGTTTTAAGACAGTAAAATGCAGCTTCAAAAAAAGAAATGGTCATTCATGACCATGTGTCTTTGCCTTCCCTCGCCTAAAGATAGCAATCACCACACAACATCAAGAGGATGCTACCTTCTCTTCCGACTTGCACGGAAGGATTTATGTACTCGTTTTTTATTTCGTTTATTTATAAAGAAAAGCTTCAAAAAACCAGCTTGAATTTTTCAAAAAAAATTTTCCTCAGTTCAAGACACAAAGCGACATAAATAACAAGCATGCGTCTCAAACTTCTTTTTTCTAAACCTAAACCTAATTCCTGAAAACGGCAGGACTGTAAAAATGATTTAATCCTTTGCTTCTTCGCCCCTTGAGATCTTACTTGAATACAGCTAAATTACAAATGGAATTCTCTGAATAATTTCCTGTAATTTAGAAATGCTTGGATAATTTTTAAGAATTTAAGGAAGGAAGTTGATAAGTGTCGGCCGCCTTCGTGCATACACGCGTGGCAGAAACGGACCTGGTCCTGAGTCTCGAGTTGCACTGAATAGAAGAGTATTTTATTGTTGTAAAATAGTGTGTACTCTTCAAATAAATATTCAAAATAAATTTCAGAAAATATCTTCAATTTAAACTGCATGAACTATTGCAGATATATAAACTGCTGCAGATTATTTGTGTATTTTATTTGTTTTATTTTAAAGGGTAGTTCGCTACTTAAGTGAAGCAATTAGTGGCGGTTAAATGAACTGAATTAAAATTAGGATAATTAAAATTAGGAAAGCATTTTATGTCTTGGCAATGTCACGCTAACAGATGTTTCTTCAGGATCTGTTTTGGTAGAACTTGAAAATCCAACCTGTGCTTGCCTTTATAAAAATTAATATGCATCTGATTAAAATGTGTTGATATGAACAAGTCTTAAGAAAATCAGTGTTTGCACATTTCTGATTGTAAATGAATTTTATTTATTAAAACATAATATTGTCATTTTTCATAAATATTAATGAATAACACTATATCAAATTTTGCTATTTTGTGTTTCATAAAAAGGCAATAAAATTAGTTCCTACCTACATTACAAAATGTTTAATTAATTCCTTATTTTTAGGGACCAAATATAAAGTTATATTCTTTAAAATCAGAAAAGAAGTTACAGCTGAACCAACGAAATTTAATTGCATTGGCATTGTTACTGGGATGTGATTTTGGCAATGGTGTGCCTAAAGTAGGAAAAAAAACTGCTTTGGAACTTCTCAAAGAACTGGAAGGTTATGATCTTCTTCAAAGGTACCTTTATTGTACTTCACGTAAATGTGTTATTGAATCGCTGACTAAAGAAACCATATGAGTTAATAATATCAAAATGCTAGGAGATTTAAAAGAAATTGATTTAATTTTTTAAATCAATGATTTTTTTTTTGCTTAGTCTATTTTATATACCTATAATGTGACTTTACTTGCCTCTGTCATTCCTTCACTTGTAATGGAAATATTCCTTTATAACATGAAAACAGCATAAATACGATTTTGAACAAAAATGTCTTATGTTATTTCTGCAATCAATTATTTAATTATTATTATTTGTTTGCAGGTCAATTTCTTATTTCATACTTCAGAACATTTTTGTCACCGCATTCATATTATCGTAAATATTCCAAAGAAAATACTAATTTAGAATTTTTCTAACTGTCCAGACTTTTTTATTGCTTTTCTCTCTATGTAGTTTTTTAGACTTTCAAATCACTACATGTGGCAATGGTTCCGAGGCTTAGAGGTGTTATAAGCTTCAGAAAAAACACTGGTTTTTTGCATTTTTCTTCCTCTTTTTTGTCTTTTGATGTTTTGTTCTGCATCGTATATTTTTATTAGCATTTTATCCGTTTCAAATATTTTTTTTAAGTTTATATTTTTAATCAGCAACGCCGGGAAAATTCTTTATAGTATAATTGTTCATTGTAAAGTTGTATTAATTATTATACGTTATATTGTTTAAAAGTTTAAAATAATTTTTTTTTTGAAACTTCTCGCGTTTTTATTCAAACCATACTGTTATAAGGTAATAAAAAGGCTAGATTTGAAAGTTTTAATTCAACAAGAAAGGATTCAAAGGAGTTTTCTGTTTGTTGCGGGACAGTTAGTGACAATATTTGTAAGAAAAAAACGCAGGCCGGCATATAAAAAAATATGGATCCGAGATGTAGTTGAAAATTAGAGAGATCTACAATTTTGGTGCGAAGAGCTATACTGAAATTCACCCATCTAGTTTGTTGTGATTATGAGATATCACGTTCGCATGTGAACAAATAGTCAGATCGACAGACTGTCAAGACTTTAACCGATTTGGTCCAAAATTTGATACAGATCTAGAATTATAATAATAAAACGATGTGATAAATTTAATCTATCTAGTTCGCTGCATTTTTGAGTTACTGTGTTTACATGCTCGCTGACGAACAAATAAACAGACTTTCTTTTTGACAGATTTCTGTCAAAATTTGTTGGAAATATACAACTTGTAACGTTTCTGAGTTCTCATGTTTACAAACAGATGCACATAATTCCAGAAATGTTTTTAAAGACTTAGGAAAGTCAATAAAATTTGCAGATTCATCAAAATCTTTAGTTCGAATTCTTTTGCTGATTACAGTACTCTCTATTTGTATACGAGAAAGTAGAAATTGTTATTAACTCTTATTAAATCAAAATTCTTAAATTTAGCGTAAGATGTTGATGTTTTGCATTTTAACAGAATGAAATAAGCAGCATTCAATATCTTTTCATTTTAGTTGAATTAAAAAAACTATATTTGATAAAATGCAATGACAAGACATTTTCACAAGCGGACGTAAATCGTTATCCCCATTCTCAATTAAGAAAAAAACCCTCCAAATTATGTTTACTTTTTCCTGTTATACAAAATAATTTTATGTGAACAGTTGATTGATTAATGAGAAAGAATGAAAAACATTTTAGTGTAACACGTACTAAGCTGGAAACATTTCCTTCACCGAATGTATAACTAAATAAATAAAATCAAGAGAAACACTGTAGGTAAGGGGAAAGGCAGAAACCAAGAGACAAGAAGAATCTGGTTTGTGATTTTCCCTATCATTAGGGATAAGCTGTGCAAGAGTAATCCATGAGTTATTTTTAAATGTTTCATTTAAATGTTTTATTATAATGGAAATTTAGTAATTTCTCTGTAATTATTCTCTAATATTATACCAAAGTTAAACATTTTTATAAAAAAAAAATTTAGAAAATGAAAAATGTTAAAATATCAATAGTAGTATTAAACTAAAATCTGAATATTAATTGAGAAAATAAATATTCTTTAAAGATTTCAAGACTGGAAACAGAAAAGTGAATCTGAGCTGTTTCCAGGATATGAAACAGATATAAAAAAGAAAGGAACTCACTGTAAAAATTGTTCTCATTTGGGTGAGTTTTTTTGTTATAGCATTTTTTCATCCACTTGCCTCATTTAAAGGTATAAGTTTTCTGCATTTTGTTATTAAAAGTTTCTTCAAATGTTAAAAAATTAAAATAGACATAAGTCTTTAAAATTAGGATGCATCTCCTGTATTTTTTAATTTTTATGACAGTTTTACAGCATATTAAATTTTATTATTTAGTGTTATTTTGAATAGTATCAAAATTCCATTTCTCTATAGAACATCCAGTTTTCCTTTGTAAACTTACTTTTTTCTTGTTTTCTTATTATAAAAACGTTCTTTTAAAAGACAATCAAATATTTAAATTTACTTGATTTTCAATGGTTAAATGCAGTATACCAATTCATAAAGCTTCTTTTTTTGTGTGATTTTAGGATCAACTACGAAACATAGGAAGGAAGGATGTGGCATGTGTGATAGCAAAATATCTTGCAAGCCACCTGATTCAAAAAATCCTTGTATCTGTTCCTGGCATAAAAACAATGATGCCAGGCAGAAACACAAAAATGAGCTCAAGGTGTACACTGCGGCAAAAAGCATTCCTGATTTTCCTAATGCTAAGGTATATTTGTTTTTCTTAAATGGCTCTGTGAGCAACAAAAAAACCTTTAAGATGGAAATGGTTTTCATCTCCTAAATTATTTTTATTCATAACTTTGCTTTAAAAAATTTACTCTTTACTCAGCTCTTATACTTTGCTTTTTTTGCATCGCATTAAACGACAAAGTTTTACCAAAGTTCTTTCAAGTGAATATGTAAAAAAACTATCAACACTGTTAAGTTTGTCTCATCAGCTTCTTCATTTTTGTGATAAATTTATCTCACTGTCTATTTTTAAGACAAGTAAGACGCTTAATAAATTATTCTAGCTGAACTGTGATCTAAAATTATGAATTCTAATTTGTTATTCATGATTTTTATACAAACTCTAAACATGTCAAAATAGTTATGCACACCATGAAAAATTTAAAGTATCATGTTCATATACAAATTTTATTCTTATCAAATATATAAGAAAATGTTTCAATCTGGAACTTTTATAACATCTTTAAACGGGTTTGTTGAGAAATCAGTTACTCTATAAAGTATAAATTTCTGCATCCTCTGTAAATTTTGACTTTATAATTTGTTTAATTTTTGTATCCCTTTTCACATTTATTGTTAATAATTTAGATTCAAATGTTTTCAGTATCAAAATTATTTCAATATTTTTTTACATTTTCAATTATCTTTTTATATTTTTATTCGGTTTTACACTATTGCTGAACACTGCAAAGCTTCCCTTTATTAACTCTCAAAATAGTTATTCTGCCCACAACTTCAGTGTTTTAATGATTAGTTTCAGTTAAATCTTAACCTTTTATATGTTGCCTGTGATTATTCATAATGTTTTCTTTTTTCATGCAATAAATTTTATAAATAGGTTATCGAAGAATTCTTGAAATTTAGTGATGAAATTCCAGGTGAAGATGTATTAGATTGGAAGTGCCCAGACTTAAAACAAATTCAGGTACAATGACTTGAAATTGAATATAATTCTGTAAGAAAAATTGTTTCAATTGCCCTTACTACTTTCGCGTATACAAAGTATACAATGAGAAAGTATTGTAATCATGAGGCCGAAAAACACAATTTTGGAATTATGTCTGTCTGTCGATCTGTGAACACGATAACTCGAAAACGGTTTGAGCTAGACGGATAAAATTTGGTATGTGGTCTTTAAACCAAATTTGTAGATTTCTGTCAAATTTATTGCGAAATTTGTCTCTGGAAAATCTGTCATGTGAACAAGATAACTCAAAAACTTAAAAAACTAGATATATAAAATTTGGTACACAGTTTTCTCATCAGAATTGAAGATCCGCATCAAATTTTAGGCTAAATCCGTCAAAGGGTCGACTGCCTGCCCGTCTATATATTCGTATGCATGTGAACATGATAATTTAAAAATGACTCGGGTAAATGAAATTTGGCATACGGTCTTCTAACTGTAACTGTAGATCTTCTTCAAATTTTGGTTTCAATTGATAGAAAAAAAATCGTTCGAAATGCATACACGGTTTTCTTCATTATACTATAATGCACAAAATGCGCTATATTGTGTACTGGCACCGCTTGGCGTATTTTACTTCTGCTTGTATTGCTGCCATTCCGCCTTGCTACGATCTCGGTGGGCAATATGTATCGGAGTACTTTTGGCGGTCCGGGCCTTGCCGAAGGTCCGCAATTTTTATGCGAGGGAGATAACACCTTTGTGTGGGAGTATACGAGAAATTCTAGAGGTGACCACTCCCATTGTTTCATATTGTAGATTTATAATATTCTGTATACAAGTTCATTTTAAGATGGTTTTTAAATAGTATTATTCATTTGCTTTCAGGGCAAATTATTCGATTTCCTCGGTTGGACCTTTGAATACAGTTTTGAAAAATGTTTCCCAATCATCACATCATGGCAACAGTTTAAGATGAGTAGAAATTGTCTGACTGATAAAATTACTCTGTTGTATAAACCCATTAAGTAAGTATCCCCTTGTTTTTGCGTTCTTGTGTAAGACTGAAATAAAATATAATACATTTGAAATACAAGTAATTAGATACAAAAAGTTGAGGAAAAGATTAAAGTATTAAATTATATGTTTAGTTCTTCTTTTTTACTATAATCAGGGTTGTTCGTAGGGGGCTGTGAACGGTGCGAGCGCACTAGGCCCCGCACCGCTGACTGAATTTGCAAAGTGAAAATACATTCTTTTTGTTTTAATTCTAATATATAGTCAGAGATTTGTGCACAATTCACGTCGAACTATCCAAAGCAAAGTTGAGTGCTTTTAATTTCACTACATAGCCGAATACAGAGTGGTGAAAGTAAAAACAATGCATTTTATTGTGCTTGCGTTGTAACGGCTGTGGGACATAGTACGTTTTTTACGCGAGGAGTGAAAATAAATAAAATATTCGATTTTAAAAGGAAGGCAAGTGTTTAATGTAATATATTATCGAAATTTACTGAATACGAATTGCATTGTTATTTGACGTAATCATGCTACTAAAAAAATCTTAATGTTTTTTATAATGCTGGTTTTTCGACAATTTCACAACATGGCGAATAGAGATGAAAAAATATATATGTGGATCTGATAAATTTAAGGGGAAAAAAGTGAAGAAACTGTGGAAAACGGGAGAAACTCCGCTGCAAAATTTTTATAAACCAAAGTGTGCAACTAACTAAAGAAACGCATAATTCACAATTACTGAAGAAACCAAATCGCGGAATTCAACTTATGATATCCACGAAAGCAATCCTGATCATCATAAAGCCATCTATCGTATTAATGAAGAGGAAAGCGATTATAAGAAAACTGGAAAAAAAGGAAAAACATGAAAGAAGCAGAGGGGAACCTATAGATGGAGGATTTTTTTGTCGACGTATATTAAAAACAAGATGAATTATTCCGAGGGTCACGGTTTCAACAGAATCAAGAAAGCGTCGAAAAAGAAAATGCCGATTTCAATGATTCTGGTAGTTGGTTTGATATTGTAACTGATAAATTTAAAATGGCTATCATACAAAATGGCATGGCATAAGTAAAAAACTGTGATTTTCCGAATGATAAAAATATCAGAAGATTTTCCTAAAATCATTATTTAAGAAAATTAAAGAATGGGAATATCAAGAACGAAGATGATTACTCTACGATAGTGCCATTTTTTTCTTTTAAGAAAGGATTCGAAACTTATCACGAACATAAGACGTATGGGATTTTATATTAGAATATGGGGTGCTACAGAATTGTGATTATAAATTATTCTAGCAAACTGAATTGAAAGTTGATGTGATCGTAAGGTAGATTTTGTGTATGTCCCAAATTTTGTTCTTTTGACACTCATAAAATTAATTATTCGTACTTGAAAGAATTTAAACAACTAAATAAATTGTTCACTATTTTTCTTTGTATTTTAATGGACATCTTTCTAATTTAATTGCTTATTAGGTATATTTTTTCGTAAAATTTAAGAAGTCATTAGCTTGCCACAATCTTAAAAGTTAAAAACTATTGTCTAGTTTTCTTTTATTAAACATTTTTATCTAACTAGACTTGTTTCATATTTGTAAAGGTGGAATTTTTAAATCGATTTTTCAGTCACTTCCTGGCCTGCTAGAGTTTTGAAATTTTGCACTTGCGTATTCTCGATAACAATAACTATATTAATATTTTCCGAAATTAATTATCAGTTTTCATTAATATAATTAAATTTTGATTGGTACAAGTATAGCTGCCTGGTGTTGAATTTGAGAATGAATAATTTCAAGAAACCATAATATTTATGTTAATGAATTTCACACCTAAGATTAAAAAGTAGAAAATAATTAAAATAAAAAAATTCTACTTTCTAGTACTCTGATAAAAGTGTGTTTTTACTTTAAACCTATCATGAGGGTCAAATGACCCATTTTAATGGCTGAAGTTCTTAAAAATAACATTATCACTTTACCATTTGTCTTCACTGTTTTTATTGAAAAATACATCAAATGTATTTTTCAGTATTTACTCCTCTCTTGTTCTTTTTTTTTACTGAGAAATATACTATATGATCACAAGTATTCAGACCCTTTCTGATTTACACATTTTTTCGAATTTGGGCAGAAAGGCGAGACTAACTGCACTTGAACTTCGACCATTTAAAGAATAGCCTTGAATTCACGTTTTACAAGGCATTTAAGGGACCGACCATAAATTGATGAAGAAGAAAATCCTTTGGGCACACCCTGTTTTATCGATAGCTGATAATGATTTGTAACTTTCACCAATGGTTTTGCTTGCTGTGTCAATGCTAACATTTATTTTCGTAGAAATAGCACATATATTCGGGGAGATATTAAGGTTTTAATACAAAAATCGCAAATTTTTTTGCATGTTTTTTGCTTAAAACATTCATAGCTTACAACCAAATTGCATTCCTTACAGAATAAGTAACAATATGCTATATTAAAATTACAAGACAATACTTTGAATATTTGTGGAAATATGATATCTGTAGTAATTAATTTTAACTGTGCATGTTCGGATCATAGCATAATTTTCCTTTCATAGCTTCAAAGCTAGATATTGTTACAAACATGGAAAGTCGCTTTCCAGCAACGTTAGTTTTATGGTTGGGAAGAGAGTTTTACAGGGATAAGTATGGTGTGACTGGCAGCAGCCAAGCCTGGACCCCTGACCCTGGCGACAAACTTGGCGACAAATTTGGCGATGAAATATGGAATCTCAAAGGTGCTGGAATTTTCTCGATATCTCTATTAGGAGAGGAGATACGCTTGAATGTAGTAGATGATTCCATGTGACGTCACGACCTGCCAGGGGAGACTATATAAGGAGTGCGCTTGGATCACGGAGTGAGTGAATGTTGATCGACTGAGATCGCCTTGGAGTGCGAATGTCTTATGAATCTCTCTTTGGAGTTCTATCCGCTGTACGAGCTAGTAAGCTGCTAAACGCCGAGCGGTATTGAGTATTAGTGTGTGTTAATCGACTGGAACGACTTTGGAGTTTTGTCTGCAGCGCAAGACAGAAAGCTGGTGAGCTGAGCGCTATTGAAAGTGCTGTTATTTTCGTTATTAGTGACTTGTTGACTCTTTGTGTTGCTAAATCTCAAAGTGCTGAACTGTTATTACCTGTGAATTGTTGTCCGTTTACGTTGCTAATCTGTGCACGATCTATTGTTTCCTGTTACCTGTGCTACGTGTTTTCCTGCATATTTGTGAATAAACCTTCATTCTCCATTATCCTGCGTGTTGGACTGTTTGCACCATACATCCACAGAACGATTTTTATAACAATATATAGGGGAGCCTTTATAAAAATTCTAGTCAATTGCTGTTGAGATTAAAAAAGATATTGACATTGTAGCGAGCTGAATTTTAGTTGCTTTCTAACAGAAACTAAATGATGAGGGTCAGGGATGTAGCGGAGGGGGTGCGACATGCCCTTCAAATTTTTTCTCGAGTCGCATTCTGGTCATCAGGCGGCAAAATTTGATGGGATAATCGAATGTAATATTTTATTCTGCAGGCCGACGACGGTTGGATAAATATAATTTCAGTCTTAAAGAAAGAATGTGAAATTTTATTATTGAAGTCGGAAGTTTTGCGAAATATTTACTGACTCTTAGTTGAAATAATTTATTTATCAAAAGGAAAAAACTTATATATTGACTCGGGGGAAATCGGCAAAACTTTGTTTGATGCTCTGAGAAATTTTCGATTCTGCTTCATGTAATACTCGTATTCGTCAAAATCGACTTTTTACTCATAGATTCAAAAATATGTTATTTTTATATTGATGATCAGATCGACTATATTGATGTTTTAAGTATCTATCTGCTCTCTAGAATCGGCATATATCGGAATACATAATGAATGCGATTGATCGGCAATCGATAATGATGCTAAAGACAAACAATTAAGTGGAAATCATTTGCATGAAAAAACTGATTTTCAAAATACAAAATTCATTTTTATCGCCTACAGACTATAGCAATTTTTCGAATTGTATACAGGGTGAGTCTAAATTGTTTTTACAAATCAAGAGGGATGATAGTACCCAAGACGAGCAATAATTACCGTAGGGTCGCATTCCACTCTGAGAGGCAGAAAAGAGTAAAATTAGAATTTCAACATGAACTTACAACAGGGTTGGGAAAGCAAATGAAAGATACCGAAAGTTGCACAAACTGATTTATTTATCAGAGAAAAACTCCCAGCAAGTGCTCAAAGTAGCGCGTTGCACAGTTTACACCGGCGAAGGAATGACTGACGCACCCTCTCGAAGATTCCTGGTGTTGTCTTAATTTTGTCTGCGGCAACAACGATTCTTGCTACGAGATTTTCAGCCGAGTCCACAGGCGTCTCGTACACTAAAGATTTCATGTGCTCTCAGAATAAAAAGTCCAGTGGGTTAAGGTCAGGTGAGAGAGGAGGCCAAGTCACAGGTCCGACACGTCCCATCCATCGTGCGGGATATGTGGCATTCAAGAAGTGCCAGTCCGTGCTGGAAAAGTGTGCTGGGGCTCCATCGTGCATACACCACATGTCTCTCTGGATGGGGAGCGGAAAAGCCTGCAACAAACTGAGAAGCACTTGTTCCAAGAAGGTAAGGTATGTTGCGTCGGTCAAACGGTCTGGCAAGATGTAAGAGACGCAATCACCAAGGATACCTGCCCAAATGTTCACGGAAAATTTCTTCTGGCTTGGAATTGACAGATATGCACCTCACATACGGTGAAGCAAAAGGGAATGGACGCGAAGCACGAAGATTCTACGAGCAGCGGTTTCCAACGCGTCGTATTCCAAGTCATCCTACCTTCGCCAGAATTGATCGACGACTGCGAGAGACCGGAACGTTTGTCATCTCAAACAGCAATGCAGAATGTTCGCGAAATGTACGAACGCCAGAAATGGAAGAGCGAGTCTTGGCGAAACTTGCAACAGCGCCTTCCACAAGTACGCGAGCGGTGGCATACGAAATGGGTATTTCTCAGAAAGTGGCGTGGCGTATTTTACACGAGGAACGCATGCACCCCTACCAGGTGCAATGTTTACACCAAGATGATTATCCCCGCCGGGCAGACCTTGTGCAGTGGATGCTCCGGGATGAGGGATAACGATCCACGATTTCCTGCATTAGTATTATTTAGTGTTGAGGAAACATTCACGAGGGGTAGTGCAGTGGGGATTGCTGTCAGACCAAACGTGTTGATTGCGCAGTTTGAAAATGCCTTCTCTGCTGAATGTTTCCTTGGTGTAAACATTGCACCTGGTACGGTACTCCAACGGGGCGATTCCTCACAAAGAATCATCTAGAAAAATCTCTATATTTCCGTTCATAATAGAGATAGGACGATAATTCTAGCATTTTCGTGGACCTTCATTTTGTCTCCAAGGTCAGGGGGTATTGGCTAGGCCTCCCCGGCATCAAATAAAGCCTCTGTAAATGTCTGTTTCCAACCATAAGATTAACATTGCAGTGAAGTGACATTACAGGTTCGTAACAATATTCTTATTTGATATTCGTTTAAAATCAAGATGTGCAAGTTCGTTATTTTTCTTCGGATATTTTTAGGTAAAATATTCGTTAAATTATGCTTTAGATTCATAATTTAATGAAATTATAAAATCAATTTCATTTATTCTATGTGGTAGTAACAACATAATGGAATTGAGTGAAATCTTTGTATTTTTGCTTACATTCATATGACGCAGTAGTAACAATGCATTCTGTTATCAAGAACTTTTCCTTTAACAAAATTTTCATAGTTTAAAACTGCATTAAAGTTTTGTGTTTTGTAGAGTTTTGAAAAACTGTAAACTCAATGGAGAGGACGATTTAAGACTGCAATGGATGTCAGTAGGTAAAAATATTTTATTGCTTATCCACTTCATTGTTTGATTTCATTGATAATTCAATTCATTTACATGATCATATTAACATGCGTTATTAGCCAGTCTTTTAAGTAATATTTCCATCCCAAATGTATGAAGCATGTTGAAATATGCCTAAAACATGTGCTAGTATTTTTATTTATTTTTTAGTTTGCAAAAAAATCCATTTTCTTGCAAAATTAATGTAACAGATTATGTTTAATTACAAAAATGAAAATTTTAAATATTCTTCTTAATCTTGGGAGTCATTACTAAACATTGGACATCATTCTAAGGAGTGTGAAATATCAGTCTTGTGATTAATTACGACGAAATTCGTATTTTTTCTTTAATGATTAACCTTAACTTACTCACAATGTTTAGTTTTTCTTTCAATTTATCTTTAATTTTTATCTGTCTTTTTCTTATCATCAATATGCCTTTTTTATTTTATCCTTATCTTGAATTTTACTTTATTTTTGTGTTCTAATATAGTAAATATGTTCCATTATGCGAATCATCAGTGGCGAATCGTCCATTAGGGCTGCAGAGTTACAGCTCCCACTGAAATTATTTTAAAAGCTTGTATTTTCGTTTTTGTTCTAATTGGCTTACTTTTCCACTTTAAAAGTTCAATGATAATCGAAAATGGCAAAAAAGTCATAAAAAGCGTAGAAGGAGGAAGGAAAATAAATCAAGAATTAAGATAGAGATAGACCAGAGCTGTAAAGAGTTTTGCACCTCCTAAGAGTTAAAATTCGCGCACTGAGCAACGCGGAGAGCTCTCCGTTTTTAAATAAGATGCCCTTGAGCTGTGTTTTGCACAGCTCTGGTTTGGCGCGACTTCCACCTTTGCTTTCCTCATTTGGCCTTTTTTTTTTTCCCCCGCTTTCTCTCAGTAGTCCAGTCATTAAGTAGTTTTTTAAATCAAATTCTGGAGGAGTTGTAATTTTTTTCTCCATTATGTATTTTGGGTGCTGATTACGAGTCTGATGTTTGCCACAAAAAATTTTCGTTGGAATTTTAGTTATGGCCAAATAACATTAAAAAAAATCCCACTTTTTGCTTATAACTAAAAAACTATCAATTTTTAGTATATCATCATTATATACCAAAATAATCAGCACAAAATTTCCTACAACTTAAGTCTATACAAGTTTTGCAGCACTACTTGTTTCTGAGCTGATGAGCTGCCACTGCGAATCATTTTTACCTTTTTAGTCGAAAATCATATTTTCTTGTATTTATAATATTAAATATGTGGAACTAGTTTCCTTGTAAAAGTAATTAATAAATCATGCCATTTTAGAAGTACTATATGCTATGTGCATGTTACTTTATGCTTGTGCATGTTACTTTATGCTTGCCAGTCAACTTTTTACTTTAAAAATTACTGTTGTTTGGTTTTTTTATTGTTAGATGATGATCGTTCTTCTGATGTAAATGAAGAAAACCTTCGCACTAAAGAGTTTAAAGACAGATTCAGAAAGTCATATCCCAAAATTGTTGAAGAATTTTATAATTCAGTGGAAAGATCTAAATGTAAATATCAATTTTCTTCTTTAAAAATATATGTTATTTATTGCCAATTTTGCTAATACCATTTTGAAACATTTTAAATTTAAGCTGCATACTTCAAAGTTTTTTTCTTTGTATTCAATCTGCTGTAAATACTTCACACAAAAGCTCTAAATGAACTCGAAAAATTATCTTATATAATTTACTGCTTTTGAGTAAGATTATAATTTTTTAATGATAAAATAAGCTAATTAAATTACCTTCTCTTAAATATGCTATTCAGTAAAGTAATCTGCTCTATACATCATCTAACAAAGTCCTTGGTATTAATTATGTTTGTTTTCTAATGATATTGAGTGTGTTGTATAAATTTTAGATAATTTTCAATTTTAGAAGACTGAGCTGAAGACTGCAAGCAGAAATTTCTTTATCTTAAACTATAAATTTGCACATTTTTAAAAATATCTTAATTGTCAACATCATATATAAATTAGTTTTTAATTAACTTCTAGCAATGAAAGGAACTTGAATATCTGTTGGGCATAAATATCATTAATTTCTGAACAAATAAAGGTGAGAGAGCAAAATGTACAAAAGTTTTATGTTTTCATGTCTGGATAACATTCATCTACCATAGTAGTAAACAGAGAGATTCTCCATATACTTACTTTATCAAGCTGCCCTTTGAAACAAAATTATTAATTGCTGTATTAATAGTTACATATAGCTTTGTATAGCTTTAAATGCTTTAAAATTTTTACCACATATTAATAAATGTCTCAAATATTATGATTTTTAGTTCTTCGGAAGTCAAAATAGCCATTACATTGTTTTTAAGCAATATTTAGTAAAAGATCTCCAGATCATGTTGCTGGTGATAGAAAAAGTTTTATTTTCTAAGCTTCATATTCTTTCTTACTTAAATGTCAATCTTTACATCTTAATGCTTTTGTAATTACCAGTGTGGTGTTATTTGTTTTTATTGAATTTTAAATGCACTATTTCTTTGCAAGAATTTGAAATGTTCTCATTGCAGCACAGTTGCTACTTATATTTTCTTATTTGTAATCGTTCTGGTTTAAGTAAATATCTTTAAAAATTTCCTATTCCTATTATTGTGATTTTTGGAAATACTGTTATGTCATGTATCTTCAATTTTATTTTTTTATTTTTTTATTTTTTCTGTCAGTTAAAAATCCACATATTTAGTAAATCAAGTAATCTGTATATACTGATGAAATTGGCATTGTTGGTTCCCTTATTCATGCTCCGAATGTTCGAAAGGAAAGCTAGAGGTGATACATTATACCAGTCCCTCAAAATTTGAGGAGTTATTACATGAACCTGGTAGTGTTTTTCTCACATTTAAATTTTTGAATTAAAAAAATTAGCAAGAAAGAGTGCTTATTGCGAATTATTAGAAGAGATATTTCCAAGTAAAGAGCCATAAGATAGTAGTTTTATCTTTACCTGCTTAAGAGGCCTAATGAATTTGAATCTTTGGCTCTCCTAATTAATTAAATAGGCATCAATAACACTCCTAAGCAGATATGAAAGATGTTTGTAATATGCTATAGATGATTCAAAATCTTCACAAGGCTCTCTTGAGGCTTATTTGTACATAATCATTCAGATTTCATGATCATATCTGAATATTTCGTAAGTGCTGCATTATTTGCTGGCATGCTACAAAATAAACATTTTCTTTTACCACTTCTTCAAAACTCATTTTTACTCTCAGATAGGCAGTAATTGTTTTGGAGTGTGTTTCTCTATCTAATTTAAATTCAGAATTAGGGTTAGTTATTGAATAATTTATTACGATTCTATTCAAACTGATTTTAGAATTTTGTATGTGTTTTTCAAGTCTTTTAGGAGTTTTATATGATTTTAGTAAAGAAAATCAGATTTAAAATTTTTTTACTGTTTAGTTTACAATAATTTATTGTTTTCCTTCGTAGCTCAACCCAAATCTAAATCCAAGAAAACAGTCAAAGGACAGGAGACCAGAAAGGTAATATTAGAATCTACGAGAGTTCTTATTAAATTTCTGCCATAAGTTCTGAAAAGTTTTTCTTCGTTAATATATAATTAGCAACAATAAGATGTGTGCCCGTGTAGATGGGCTGTTATCCTGCAAACATTATCTCAGATCTGATTGTCACAGACTTCCTAACAAAAGTTTTAGTAGAAAATCTCATGCACATTGGCAAAGTGCTTAAGAAATAAAAAAAAATTATACTTATGCTGAACGAAAATATTAGCAATAGCATGCACCATAAATTCAAATCTTTAAGTAAAGGGAGCCTTTCAGTATAAGAACGGTCATTACGAAAAAGAAAGAACACTTTAAAAAAAACTAAATAATTCTAAATTAATAAGATGAAAAACACAACTCATGAATCAAATGATGCCAAGTTTCGTTTTGTTAATATAACTTTACTTTTAACAATTACTTTCGTTTTGTCCGAGTAAAAATGATGCAAAATTAACACTTTGTCATATATTTAAAAAATAATTAATTCAAAAAGAATTTATAACAATTTAGATAACAACATTCCTTTTAGATATTCAATTCAAAAATTAAGTATGAGAAGGAAAAAATATCGGATGAATGTAAACAGTTCTACACTCTAACTATAAACATGTAATTTCATAACAATTCGAATGAATTATGTTTTGCTTACCAACACTCAAATCAATACTAATTGCGAAATCTGGATTAAAAGCAATAATGGTGTTCCGCTGATTCAAGAAAACCTCCAATTGGTCCATGAAGCGACGGTATAATAAAGTAGCATAAAAAAAAGGAAGTGAAACTTCTGAACTCTGCTCATTGACCTTTACTACAATCCAGCATGAATAAGTAACGGTTAGAAGAGAAATGTTTATATATTTTTAAACAAACTGTCTGAGTTGTTTGGCGCTAAAACTGCGATTTGCGAGGCCGATAATGACGCGTATCAAAAGGGCGAGGTTATCTTTAGCACCGCCCCGCGTTACCGACATATCTGGGCTTCTATATTATAGATGATTATTCTTTCTGCTCAGCATAATCCATTTTTTTTTATTTTTATAAATGTTTGTTTGACTTATTGCACTCAAGAATCATTGACAAACTTGACTTTTGCATTTAACTTGAATAAATGTTAAATGAAAATTAATGTTTGCTTTATTATACAATTCAGACTTTTTTTAAAATCCATTTAATTAATTTATTAACTGGATTTTATTTATTCATGATTTAATATTCATGAATTGTGTTTTATAACATCAACATGCTTCTTAATTTGTGAGAAAAAAATGGATATTATATACAAATTCTCGGTGTTTTTTGTTCTGAACAACTAGATTTTTTCTGTTTTCCTCTCCAAAAATTCTGTTTGGGGAACTACTGAGTTTTTCCTCCTAAGTTGGATAATCCATTCATGATTTTAATTCAGAACATTTTTTTAATCTAAGGTGTACTTTGAATATTTCTGTTCTTTTTAAAATATAAGTAACATGAAATTTCTGATAGTTCTGCGATTTTTAAAATTCGCTTGTATATTGTTACAAAACTGTAATGTCGTTTTCCAAGTATATAAATTTTATGGTTGAAAAGATACATTTACAGGGGTTCTTATTGAATGCCGGGGGAGACCTTCGCCAATACTACCGACATTGGCAACCATTTTGGCGACTTGGCGAAAATGAGGGTTCTAGAAAATGCAAGCATTGACGCTCTATAAGTATTAGGAATGGAGTTATGTAGTTTCTTCTGGAATTTTCCATGTGACTTCACATTCTGTCGGAAAGGCTATAAATACCGAGCTGCTAATGAGGAAAGCAATCTCTTTGGAGTCTTGTTCGCATTACGAGTTGGTCAGCTGTTAGACGCTGAGAGCTGTTGTTATTGCTGTTTCTGTTATTATTAGGAATTTGCTGTCTGCTTGTGCTGAGCAAGTGCTGTTCTTTTTTTAGTTACCTCTGCTTCGAGTTTTCTGGAATATTCGTTAATAAAGCGTCATTTTCAATTATCCAGCTTATCGACTGCTTTCACCGTGCACCTACCGGACGATTTTCGTAACAATATTTTGTTGCTATTGTTATAACAGCCGCTATAATCTATTTGGTTGTTTTAATAATAGGAAGTAGCTGAGTAGCACCAGTAGCTGAATGAAGAACAAAAACTTTTCCCAAAAAATTGATATCAAGTTGGTATTATTGCAATTTCTTGGTAATATATAGGTTAAAATGTTTTAAATTATATTTTTTCTAATTTAAATAATTTTAAATTTAAAAAATTATTCTACAATTCATCTGTAAATGTGTACCTTTTTCAACCCATTCTTTATTTGCACATCGAAAAACACTGTCTTTAAAGAAGGGATCTCACTTGTCGGTTTCTTATGATATAAATTTTAATACAATTGTTTGTCACAATTGATTACAAATTGTGTACCACACCTTTTCCCTAAACTTGAAAATTTATACAACCACTATAAAAATGTTAGCCTTCTATTTTTAACTGACAGGAGTGGCGTTAGAGTGCTCCCGACGGGGGCACGACCTGCTATACAAGGAGAGGCACTTAATGACGACCCTCTCAAATTCTCGCCAGATCTTTATTTATTTGCTAGTTGAATAGCCCGTTGCGTGAACGGGATTCAAAAATTTGTCCCGACGGGGTCACAGCATCCCCTAAAGGGGGGCCCGGGGCCCCCCCCCCCCTCCAAACACACACTGGCGCCACCCCTGTTAATTGATATGAACGACTTCAAATCATTTGCAGTAATTCATTGAATCATTATGTAGTGAATTACTCGATAGTTTGAATTTAATTTAAGGAAAGCATTGAGTACATAAATATCAAACTTTCTTATGAATATATAATTAAAATATTGTGTATATTGACCGATCTTTGTAATATTTTAATTGTTTTATTCTGTATAATTTCATCCACCGTCAGATGACTGACTTCTTTCTTGTTAAGACCAATACTGTTGGTGGGAAATCAGAGAAAGCCCATGTTAAGGAATCTCGGAACAACGGAAAACGAACTATGGAGCAAAACACTGATGGCTGTGAATCTGGATGCAAGAAACAATGTTTAGAATTGTGATTTTTTTCTTTCACTTTTTTAATTTAATTTCTGTATTTACATCAGTATCTTTTCTATTTAATATTAAGTACATGCATGTATTTTTAACGTACAAATTTTATGGCATATATTTCATGCATATCTGCGGTGAACCTCTGTTATCTGCATCCTAGATTACTAGCAGTTAAAAACTGATAATGCTCCCTCGCATATCCAAGTAATTTTAATTATGTTCATTTTCGAAATTTCACAGTTGTTTTTGGTTTAAAATCAGAAGTCTATCAGTTTAAGTGTTCAAGCTTTTTTATACTTTTTTTAACGTTGTATTCTTAATCCACTACTGCTTTCTGATTGAAAAGTTTTGCTGTTTCATATTTTTTTATCTAATATATTTTATTAAACTTGTTGTAAGTATTAAAAACAGTCATAATTTGTCTGCGTAATTTATTTAACCGAAAAATTGATTATTTTGTCCATATGAATGTAATTTGCTTTAAATCCTCCTCTCTATTGTTTTTACACTTTCACTCTAGTATCAACATTTAATTTAGTAGTAATAATTAATTACTTTGATTAAGTAGTAAGTTACTCTTTAGGGAGAGCAATAAAGCCGTGTTTCTTTAAGACATCCTAATTTACTTCAAAATATCGTGAACAATCTGTTTCTCAAATAAGCCTTTGTCGAACTGTTGCAGAGAAATATATTAAACACTTTTACTAGAACTTAGGTGAATCAGAAAAATCTATCTTAACTTTATGAATTTCTTTCCCTGCTTAATTTCTTATTTTGTTGAATAAGTGATTAAATATAATATTACTTATTCATATTCTGTTCATTTTTAAATAGGAAAAAAATGTGTTAACATGTTTCCAATCATTCTTTAAACTTTATGAAAAAGAAAAATTATCTTCAAGCACTACTTTTGATCATGTTTAAAAATATTTGTTAATTTTTTTTTACTTTTGCTAATTTTTATCACATTTTATGTTAACAACATCATATCACTGCCTGTATGTAATTGATTCAGTTATATGTAACTGTTGTTACATTTTTACTTGAGAAAAACACATATACTTTTGATTGTTGTTAACATATATTAGGAATATTAGAATTTTTAGATATTAGAATGAATGTATTAAAGTTTTTTGCTTTGTAAGAATCTTAGAAAAGGAATGCTGATAGTCTTTATGTTTTTTTCCTCCAGATACATGATGCATTGAATTTCAAAATATGCATGTGTATCTCTCAGTTTCTCTGTGTTTGATGATGTTGGTGCGTTTCATTTAATTATATGTTTATTACACGTTCATTTTGAAAAAGACTATTCTATTACAAGATTATGTATCGAGAAAAATATTAAATTTATCATAGTATATTCATATATCTACGAAATTTATGTGCAAAAAATGGTTATGCTTTTTAAATTTTTAACTGTATTTATGCTTACTTGTTTATAGTACAGTGAAACCTCGCATAACGAGCAAAATAAATTGTGAAAAAATGACTCGCTTAACTAGCGACGTTCGCCAAATCGCCAAAGCTAATGCAAGTATTACCTGCATTTAGCTTTGGCAACTTGGCGCCAATGAAGTGCAGCGGTCAATGCCTTGCTTTGGCGATTTGGCTGCGTTTTAAGAGTGTGTACCAACTTCTAGATTTCAACCAATTCTTATCAAACTATGTGTCTAATACTTGTGCGTACACTTTTAACTGTAATCTCTTTTAACTGTTAATCGAATGAGATCTTTTGTTTTGATTTCTTTTTTCTAGTAATAAACGCTTTGAATGGAACGAATGACTTAGGTTATTTTCATTATTACAAATATACTAATTTTTGACTTTTTAAATTGTTGTATATAATTTTCTCTTTTCTAGATCATTGTTATAATTTTGTAATGAAATAAGTTTTGTAACAAGAATGAAATAAGTTACATAAAAATGCATATTTATATTTAAAACATTATTTATGGCTTTAATGTTATCAAAATGTAATATTCATTATCATGGCAGTCACATCATGAAAGCTATTACTGAAGCATCCTTATCCCAAGATTCTATTATGTTTTCTGACTTTTACAGTCATTTCAATTTCTTGCATGGCAGGAATGACAGCTGAGGCATCCTGATTGATTTATTCCTACAACTAATAAAGAAGCATTATCTCCGTGCCCTTTTCTTCCATCTTGATTTTCTTTAAATCTAGTAATTTGTTATGTGCTTCAACATTCAAACTGAAGAATTCTACTTGACTTTTGGTAATTTTGAAAAGTTTTCTAGATCATTGTTATAACATGTTTTCCTTTTTCTATATTGTATTGTGGAATCCGGCAGCAAATATACTGTTGTCATTCTTGCCTCAGCCGTTGAGCTGTTAGTTTGTGCTATGTTTAACCAAAGTGTAACTTCCCTCTTTTTCTAAATATATTAATCAAGATGGATTTAGAGTGATATTATCTTTACCCACAAACCAACACTTCTTATCGAAGCCGGATTTTAGTGAAAGAGGTTATTCTTATTTACTTCCTTTGACATAAACTGAGATAACTCACAATCATTAAACTTAGCTGATTACGATTTCCTTCAAAGTATGAGAAAAAACAGGTGAACATAAAAACAGTCCCAGTTTTCAAAACAACAAATAGATAGTTATTATCCCACTTGCCCATATTGATAAGACTAGATTTTTGTCCTATCCCTCTCCCCCCACTAAAAAAAACATGGGAAGCGTACAGAAGAATGTCGGGAACTTTTGAGATGTCATTTAGTATGAGGTAAAGTTGGACATTCACGACTTCTCTGTTCCACACCATTTGGACCCTGTTATGCCAAAACTCGTCGTCAATGCCAAAATCCGATGAAAATTGCCGCGGTGTGGTCGAAATTTTGGATTTTCGTCCAGTTCCGTTTTCCATTCCATGTACTAGGCCATAAAAATGAAATACGATATTGGGTAAGGTTGAGCGAGCTTCTCTCACAAAAGCGAAAACCACAAATTGGGGGAGGGGGAATGAAACTCTCTAGGGAAAGCGGGGCAAAGGATCCCGTTTTGAAACCGGGAGAAGAGGAAGGCACAGTAGCCCTGGGATATTGAAGTGACCAGTCGTATCGTTTACATGGAGTCTCATGAATGACCCACCTAAATTGATGGGCTGAAAACTGGAACTGTCTGGTGAGACGCGCTCCAAATAGTGTGGAAAGGTCCGACCGTGAATGCCCAGCTTAACAAAGGTCTCCACGGAAAAAAATGACCGGATTAAAATTAATCCGAAGAAAAATATCCAATTCGTACTATACAGTTTTCTTTCCATCTCCCCACTTAAAAAAGTGAGAACCATGCAGGAGAATGGCGGGGACTTTTGAGATATCATTTAGAATGGCATTAATAAGATCTCTAAGAATAAAAACCTTGGCTTAAGGTTTTTCCGAAGAAAAATGCTAAAGTTACTGGACTATCTGTTATTTTAAGATATGATGATGTCAGTGGCGTAGTCACAAAATAAGCAGCGCCTGAACGCTTTAAACCCTGGGTGACAAAACTCGCGCTGTTTTAAGGAGGTTTTTACAATTTTTCTTATTTAATTTTTGTAAAAAACAGCAGTGCTGGAAATGCATTCCGGCTTCATTACACCCCTGATTGTGTCATACTTATCTTGTTTGTTTCTCGTAAAACCAGCGGAAGTGATTTCCCTTAGTCCTTCTCGTATACTCCCTAGCAAAGTATCACTCCTCGGCATAAAAATTGTAGACCTTCGGCGAGGCCTGGACCTCCACGCGTACTCAGATTTGTATAACCGTCGGAGACTGCTTGTATTGTTGCGAAAAGGCAGAAATACAAGCAGGAGTATAATACGCCAAGAGGGCGGCAAGGCACAATATCACACGTTTTGTGCACCATAGTATGATATAGAAAAAAGAGTACGCATTTTGAAAGCCTTTTTTCAACCAATTGAAACAAAAATTTGATAGTGATCTGCAATTAAGGTTTGAAGACCACACGCCAAATTTCATTTATCTAAGTCATTGTGTTTGGGAGTTATCATGTTATCACATGCATGAGAATATATAGACGGTCAACTCATAGACGGATAAGGTCCAAAATCTGATACGGATCAACTATTCTGATGATAAAACTGTGTACCAAATTTTATCCTTCTAGCCATTTAAGTTTTTGAGATATCGTGTTCTCATGAATACGGACAGACAAACTTTCCGTGGAAGGATTTCATCCAAAATTTGGTAGAAATTTACAAATTTAGTGTAAAGACCACATACCGAATTTCATCCATCTACTCAAACCGTTTTTGAGTTATCGTATTCTCAGATAGACAGTAATCCCAAAATTGTGGGATTTGGATTCAGGGAGTTCTAAAACGTGGAGATTCATTAAAATCTCGATCCAGAATTTTTTGATGATTACAACACATTCTCTTTGTATAACTTCATGCACTAGAAAGTAAAAAAACTATTACCGAAACGGCGGTCCGACTCCACTACACCCTGGTCAATGTAGATGATTCTGAAAGGGATCTGAGTATACAAGAGTGATTTATTTATTTTGAAACAATGTGATTTTCATCTACTGAATATTTAACATACCAACTAATGCCTAACTTTGTTCGGAAAACAGTGATAAAAAACAAATTATGAGTCTGATATTTTACATAAACACCTATGGACGAGTTTTCTGTTTTTTTATGTGTGGTAAAATAGGACTTCCCCCTTACCCATCAACTTCCTGTGATAATGTTAAGTCAATGGGAATCTTCAAAATTTTTTCACTCTGTTTGAAGATATTGATTAATGTTTAAAGTGGAGTTTTCTAGTGTTATGACTTAAGGATACTTTAAAAATATTAAATTTCATTATTCTCATTGTTGTAGCTCTCAATGTTTACTTAGAATAAGAGCCTAATTTTGTGGAAAGGTTGCCATAATTATTCTTTATCCCTCTTTTGGGGAGCTTTGTGTACTCAAGAAAGAACTGATTCGAACTTGGTCATTGTAATGGAATCCCCTTTAAACAAATCAGAAAACTCGTCCATAGCTGCTCAAATAAAACCTGAAAATTTGGATTTTCAAAATATCCTCATGCCACGAAAACGAAAAATAGACTAGGGATGTATAATCCACGATATTTTTAATAACAAATATTTCTGCTTTGTTATTTTTAAATATATGTTCCAAATAAGTGTGATTTCAATCACACTTTTACTTTTCAAACTCTTATTAAATGTATGTAAAGTGTTTTGAAAAAAAATTAAATAAACAAATTGTATTACACTTTCTGCAAAAAAAAATTTGTGTTTTTAGTTCTATATACTGTCAATAGATGGCGCCTTTAGCCAAAACTACTTCAAAAAATTTCCGATCAATTAAGTTAACAACAAATATTCCCATCAAGCTCGGAAGACAACATCAACTCAGTTCACTTTTCAGGATCCCCTTTGCAAATCATAAATCTGATCATTTTCCGTTCCGATCACAGTTAACTAAGTGTCATAATAACTGTAATTGTAACTGAAGTTGTGTGTATCGTGTTAA